>MCJB01051226.1:0-43939 GCA_002018475.1 Nicotiana obtusifolia | reverse complement strand
GGGGGGGGGGGGGGTCTAATTATTCTAATCATCGATAAAGACAGTTATAGATTGTTCTCTTGAATCATTATTTCATTATCTTGTTCCAATTTTAATTATCTGCCCAAGAAGGATCAACCAACGATCAACAGTGTCTAGCTTGGGTGGTTTGCATTCTTTTTATTTATTATTTTATTTTAATTTCAATTATATTACTCGCCATTTGTATCAAATTAGGTCACGTATTCTTAAAACCACACATAAATTCAATTATTATCCAATTTTTAGGGTAAACATACACAACTGTTCCTTGTCTATGGATTGTGCTTGGACCTGTTCATTTGTTTAACTTCAAATTTTTAATATTTCAGGTGACTAGAAGCTGCAGCTGAGAACAAGAACTTTGTATTTGTTGGAAAAGAGATGTTCATACCAAAGGATATTTATGCCATTGTCATACATTCTTCGGCCTTCCTATATAACTAATCATTTTTTTTTTAAATTTGAACTTTTGCATGTAGCTCGATACTAGAACTAGAATTGCTCCTTTACGTTGTCGATAAAAAAATGTTATTTGAGAAATATGATGAGTACATCATACAAACCTTAAACCATTTGAACTGGAATTGCTCCTTCCGTCTAATGTTCATGCATACACACGTTTGAAGTTTTTGAAAGAACTATACTGGCTATTTGTGCACAACATTAAAGAAATGGCTAAAATTTAAATGGGGGCTAAAAAGTTACCGCCCATTAAATTTCCTCTACACAAAAAAGACCAAATATTTTCTCACCAGCTTTTACTTCTCTCACCCGTTTGTCTTCTCTGCCCTCTTCTCGTCTTCTTCACAATCCTTTAACCTGAGGACAAGAATTCTGCTACTACGACACCACCGTCAAATTCACGGCCGGGTATGTTTACATTTTTGTTAATTGCATAGGGGCGGACCTATAGAGTTAGGGTTAGGGAATGTAATTCTGACTGGGCATTGAACTTGTGGTAATGTTTCTTTTCGGTTTTCACTGGCATCGATTTATATTCGGTATAGTATTTTGACTAGAAAGCGTATAATGTGTTCAATATCATGTTTACATTATTAATTCCGTAAAGTGATAAGATAACTAAACAACCTAAACTTTGTGACCAGATGAATCCTTAATACCATGTTTATATGCTCTTTTGTTGTCTGTTGATCCTTGGAAAAGAAATGTTTGACTTAAAATAACTACCGTTTTATTTTTTTTAGATTAGCTTTATGTGATTAATTTCAGTGCTATTCTATTCTAACTAAAATGATTTGTCTGATTTTCTATTTTTGAATGAAAAAGTTTATCAATATCATTAATGTGTACAGCATTAGAGGGTGCTTCAAACCCATATATACAGTTTATCAGTATTATGAATCATTAGACTATTTTTTTCTAATCACTCAAGTGACTCAACTTACATTAAATATCATAGAATGTCATTTTCTACCAATATCAGATGAAGGTCTGCCGGAAGATGCAACACCCTGCTCCCTTCCATTGAAAAGTGAAAACCTTCTTCATCCATTTCCACACCACCGGAAACCACCACAAATGCCCATTTTCTCCATGAAACTCCACCAACTCTGATATGGTATTAATACTACCCTGTTCCAAAATCCTTTCAGCCGTTGACAGTGCTATGCATTAAAGGAAATGAAAACTTAGTTTCTGCACCTTTTTAACTCAGTGTAGGTGGAGTTTGTTTAAATATGTGTAGGAAAAAGATCTATATAGCTAAAGATAGATCAAATGTGGGAAAAATATCCTTATAGGTGATATCTACAATTCGGAACATGTTTTACTCTTGTTAGTATGTTGATGTTGTCTTATTTGGTATGATAATAACATGAGTTGAGCTTGAATGCAACAAGATATTATGTTCCACCATTTCCTGTCGTTTGAATGAAACTACTTTTGTATAATAGTTCAGATGTTAATGACACTTTAGAGTCTATTTAGTAAAATACAATCATATTCTTGGACATTCTTCTTTTAAAAGTCTATTTGTGAAGTAACAAGTATATAGTAAGCGTTAGTCACTTTATTAATAGTGTATATTGAAGTACTTTTAATATTTGAGCTCTGAAAGTAAACTAAATGTTTAACTTTTAAAAGAGAATAAATTGTATTTAGGAACATTTAATTAGTTGCAAGGTCGTTATTGTTAATTTGTTTTAGAAAAGGAAAAGAATGCCTCTAAAGAAGAAGACAACGAAGCCAGTGCTGCGGGCCAAATGGTTGATCGAGATCATTTATAATCTACTTCAGCGTAATGTAACCTATGAAAATTTACAATGGCAATGTTGATGTCAGTTAGAAGTCAAACCATCTTCGGCAAAAAGATTTAAAGAATTTCTAGAAAGGAAATGTTGTAAACGGTACATTTATCGTAGTACAGTTGCATATCCAGTGTCTTTATCCATTTGACTTATTGGACTGTAATTGAAATTGAAGTTTATACTTGTTATGTCACATATCATGTTGTTATTAATATAAAATTTATCATGCCAAAAAACTACCATTGAGGCAACATATCAAAAGTTGACATAAACCAGAAGTCACTATCCTTCCTAAATGCATATACCTTGCT
Organism: Nicotiana obtusifolia; assembly: GCA_002018475.1. NCBI lineage: Eukaryota > Viridiplantae > Streptophyta > Magnoliopsida > Solanales > Solanaceae > Nicotiana > Nicotiana obtusifolia. Next base: position 41,340 of record MCJB01051226.1, on the reverse strand, counting down.
GGTTGTCACATTCTAACTTAGTGGACTATAATTGAATTCTACTTGAAGCTACTTGTTAAGTCACGTCTTGTGTTATTTTTAATAGGAAATTTACCAAGCCAAAACGCTAGCATTGGGGTAAATACATACATCTTGCTGGTTGCCACTCATTACAAGTTGGATCTTAGCTTATAAACGTAAATTGATAAATGTTCTGAGGAAGATTGTTCATCTATAATATATGTCTTCATTTATAGAAAATGGTTGTTTTTCTCCATCGTGATGGCAGAGCTGATAATACTTGCCCAAAACGTAAAATTGAAACCAACAACCGGGGATAGAATAAAATAAGAAGAGTTGGCAACTGATGGTTAGAACTTAAATGCCTTTCTTGAAATCTAGGTAGATATATATTAGATAACTGTTGACCTGTTTTGGGATCATGAACACTGAGAAAAACAACAACAACAACTTTTTAAGAGTCCTATATTTAGGCTATTTCAGATTTATGCATATTTATATGTGTAAGCTTTATGTGTCCAACTATATGATACATATGTTATTTAGTATATTAAACATTAAATGCATGGTTAGGCTAATTCTATTTTTCCAATTTCTTGAGTAATCGGAAGCCAAAGTCTTAGCCTAGCCATGCATTTAATGCTTAATATACTAAAACAGTTGACGTACCATCTAGTTGGACACATGAAGGTCACACATATAGATATAGATATGCACAAGTCTGAAATAACCTAAATATAGAACTCTTAGAAAGCTATTGCTGTTGTTTTTTTATCTCAAGCAAGTCAACAGTCATCACGTAAATTTCTACCTAGTTTTTAAGAAAAGGGCATTTACATTCCAACCATAAGTTGCCAACTCTTCTCATCTTGTTCTGTCCCCGATTGTTGGTTTCGATTTTATGCTTTGGGCCACTATTACTAGCTCTGTCATCATGGTGGAGAGAAACAATCGCTTTCTGTAAAGGAAGACAGGAAGACATATATTAAGAACATTTACTAGTTTACTTTTATAAGGTAAGATCAGACTTATAATGTATGACAACTAGCAAAGTATATGTATTTACCTCAATGACAGCGTCTTGGCTTAGTAAATTTCCTATTAAAAACAAGACGTGTTAGTTTCAAGTAGAGTTCAATTATAGTATAGTAAGTTAAAAGGATTAAAAATTTCAATGTATGACAATCAACAAGGTATATGCATTTACAAAGGCTAGTGTTTTTTCCGGGTGTCACTCAACTTTTGATATGTTATTTACTTCAATGGTAGTTTTGGCATGTTAAATTCCATATTAACAATAACATGATATGTGACATAACAAGTGTAAGTTTCAATTACAGTCCAATAACTTAGATGGATTAAGACACGGGTGCATATATGCGGGATTTCTTATTTGATGTTGTCTATAACAAACTTACTTTAATAGTATTCTGCCTAGGATATTTGAATGTATTACGGTCACCGTCCCATTTACAACTTTTCCTTTCTAGAAGTTGCTTAAATCTTTTTTGCCGAAGATAGTTCGACTTCCAACATTTCTTGAAGTTCAGCCACCCTTAATGCAAGTAATTCTCTCTAAAAGATAAACACTTAGTTTACTTTTCAGAGCTCAATTATTTGAAGTATTTCAATATACATTAATAATAAAGTGACTAACGCTTACTATATAGTTGTTTCTTATGCGATTGAACGCTAGGTAAAACATCAAATTCTCGTCCCTCATACTTCAAAGACTAAAACAGAGATGTAGCACTTTCACAAATAGACTTTAACAAAAAAAAAAAAAGAAAGTCTATGAACATGATTACATTTTACTAAATAGAGTCTAAAACTTCATTAACATCTGAACTATCATACAATAGTAGTTCCATTAAAAAGACAGGAAATAGTGGAACATGATACCTAGTTGCATTTGAGCCCAACTTATCTTATTGTCATACCAAAAAGACAACATCAACATAATGATTATGCACTCGCTAGTTTCCTTTTTGGTGTCGTCGTTTGAATTTTGTCGAAATCCCAACATATTCTTTTTATTTCAACAGATACTTAGGCTGTGAACATGGCAATGTACATTCAACTTTTTTTTTTGTGGTTATTCTTTTCCTCTTGATTTCTTTCTTGCAGAGTCCGAGCCAACAGAGGTGAATCCAAGATTTAAATTTAATGAATTCAATTTTTAAAATTCTAAGCATTTGTTTCATTATCTGTTATAATTATGGGTTTCAGATCTAATATTTATTGAGCACCCAAGGGTGTAGCCTAGTGGTCGTTGAAGTGGGTGAGAACTATGAGGTCTCAGGTTCAAATCCTAGCGGAGGCTAAAACACTAGGTGATTTCTTCCCATCTATCCAAGCGTTGGTGGATCGAGTTACTTGGTACCTGTTGCTGGTGGGAGGTGACAGGTATCCCGTGGAATTAGTCGAGGTGCGCGCAAGTTGGCCCGGACATCACGGTTATAAAAAAAAAATATTTATTGAGATTTAGTAGATTTTTACATATAAATTTATACTCTATGCTGTGGTGGATCCAGAGTTTCCAAATTGTGGATGCTCAATTACTTTTAATCTGAAAATTGCTACTAAGATTGGGTGTTCGGTTAATGTATTTATTTGAATTTCTAATTTTTTCATATAAGTAATAGTGTTTGGCTGTAAAAGTAATGGGTGCTCAAGCACCCAGAGAGTAGATCCACCATTGATTTTGTGTTAAAAGTTATGAGTTTAGTTGAACCCGTAGCGTAAAGGCTATATCTGCCCTTGCGAGCCAATGCTATTAGATTCAGATGAATCAGTAAACTATACGCTAGAACCGCCCCTGCCTGTTCTAGTAGGACTGGTAGCTGTGTAACCAACACCTTAGACTTTTTTTTAGCTCTGTCTGCAAATTGTAGCTGTGGATGGGCATTAAATGATGTAAGTTCATCATCAATGCATAAGGTGAAGGTTTGTAATTTGAATTGGTTGAGAAAGTGTAATTTGAACAGTTCTTAGCTGAGGCTATAAGATAAAGAGAAGGATGTCATAAGCTGATTTTCAGAACTTGAGATTGTAGCCATCAAAGCACTAAGTTCACTTTTCTTACCTCAAAAAGGTGAAATATAGAAATGGTCCATAAAATGGAAGTCGTTGAGCTAGTTGTAGCAGTCAATTCCATTGGATATGAAGATGTTAGTTGCTCTTTTATCAAAGCTTTGCAAAATTTGCAGCTTTGAAATTCAAGAAGATTAATAGCTTGTTTGGCCAAGCTGCAAAAATTAGTTTATTTTGAAAAGTGCTTTTTTCCAAAAGTACTTTTGGTGAGAAGCAGTTTGTGTTTGGTTAATTTATTTGAAAAACACTTCTGAGCAGCAATTAGTGTTTGATCAAGCTTTTAAAAACTGCTTCTAAGTGTATTTTTCTCAAAAGTGCTTTTCAAAAAAGTATTTTTTGAGAAAAGCTACTTTTTTTTTGCTTCTCCAAAATTGCTTTTATTTCTACTATGCGTTTTTTTCCTCTAAAAGCTTGGCAAACACTTCAACTTTGAAAAAAAAAAAAACTCTTTTTTTTTGAAAAAAAGTGCTTTGACTTGGAGAAGCTTGGCCAAATAAACTTAAGTTGGTGGATTTGAGGAGTACAAAGTAGTGAGTTTTTTTTTTTGTCCGGTAATCCTATTTTGGACTAAATCCAGATTCTTGCTGAGAAGTCTCATATTAGAGGGTAAAACGTTTCCTAACAAAGACGACTCTATATCTACGGCTCGAACCCGAAATCTTTGACTAAGAATAAAGGAATATTTATCACTCCACGACAACTGTTATTGATACGAAGAAGTGAGTTCGTGTTAGTGGTTCAGTTTGTTTTCTTTTGGACCTTTTCAAATAGCTTATGTTCATGTTTGATATGGAGCTGTTAAACTTAGACGTGGTAAAATTACATCCTTTTTCCAACTTACAAAGGGGTGAAAATTGCATTTTACCAACTTCATAAAGCAGTCACTTCAGGAGACACCTTTCAAGTTTGAAAATTTATTCTCCTTTTGTCATCCTGAAGGAAAATTTTGCTTGAGGAGGAAAAAAGAGAAAGGGAAAATATTTTTCAAAACTCCTTCTCTATTTTTCTTATCTTATTTTTCATCCCCACCAATTCACTCCTACACCCACACTCCATCCACCCCCATCCCAACCCCCACCCTATCCTTCACCTAAATAAAAATATTATTAATAGTACTTTTCATTTATGTTATAGATAGAATTTTTTCATTTCAACAATGAGAATTCTTTTTCATGATATAAAAAAGTATTTTTTTTCATTTTAACCAAAAAAATACCTTCTTTTCTTGTACGTAGAAATTTTTTTTTTTTTTCATTTCAACAAAAAAAGTATTTTCTTTTCATGATGTAAAAAAAGTATTTTTATTTATTTCAATAAATGAGTACTTTATTTTCATGTTGTAGAAATAGTACTTTCTTTTTCAGCTAAAAAAAGAGTATTTTTTTAATTGTTATGGAGCAAAAATTTCAACGTTATTTTTGCGTAAAAAAAGTAAAGCAGCACATTAGTTCCTTTGAGTTTGTGTGAATTTTTAGAGACTTGGGGCAAGAGGGGTGGGGTGAAGGGTGAGGAGAGTAGCATAAAAAAATATTTTCCTAAAAATATATTTTCTACTTTCTAATCAAACACTAGAAAATATTTTTCACTCACTAACCAAATAAGAGAAAATAAATGATAAAACCACTCATTTTTCATGAAAACATTTTTCATGGAAAATATTTTCCTTCGTACTAAACACACCCTTAGTCTATGTATTTCTTTAGTTACATTGGAAAAAAGATAGTTTAGTGAAACTAGAACTCAAAATATTATCATAAACCGCGTTATGATTATATTCCGAATTCTGGCTTCTTTTTGGATTGTAATTTTTTAAATTTCACAAATCGAAAAGTCTAAACCGGAATTTTCATAATAAAATCCAAATGCCCACTCCATATTCCAGTCCTTTAAAGAAAGATGGAGAGTTGACCCTCAGGTACTCAATCATCTTTCTAATATTTGGTCCATTTTGTGTTGAATTCTTCTTTTTCATAAAATCAATGCTTCTTTCATTAAGATTTATTGCAAGGGACAAAATTCCAGAAGTTGGTGGCCTAGTGTTTCCATCTTGTAGAATATTAAGCTAGATGACAATGTCACTTACGTGTCCAATAAAAGAGGAATTTGGTTGGGATTTAAAGTATGATTTTCATATTGTCTGTTATTTTATTCTGATTTCAGTTTTGTCTCTTTGAGGAGTCGTCGTTCTGGGAGTTTTATAGTTAATACAGATTAACGACTCACCAGTTCACAAAAGACAAGACTGGGTTACGTTGGTCAAAACAAGTTGCTAAAAAGTAGTAATTACAACTATTTTTATTTTAGAAGAGTTGACTAAGCAACACTTACCGCGTCTCCAGTCTCGACGATTGATTAGATTATGTATTAAGACTGTATTTTATCAATACAGTTATAGTAATAGTTTAAACTACAATAATCCTGTAAAACAACTTTACATATATTATACTTATATATATATATCTTTGTTTTACAATCTGAACCGTGATATGATACGGGGGGAAAGTGCACGGTTAGCTACTTATTAGAACTGTATTTATTTTTAAGTTACTGTCTAAAATGTATCTGCTCTTTAGCTAGTGCATTAGTAAAATTTTACCCATCCGGACGAAAATACTCCGGTGCTAGATATGGTGTCATTAACTTCACGAGTGTTGTGTAAATATTAAGGACAAAGTGTCATGAATTAGTACCTTCTGTTTTAAACTTTAAGACATCCTGTTCTTAACTTCATGAGTGCTGTCTAAATATTAAGAACATTGTGTCCTTAACTTTATGAGTGTTGTGTAAATATTAAGCACAAAGTGTCCTGTATTTGCACCTTTTGTCATTAAACTTTAGGACATCATGTCCTTTAACTTTATGAGTGCTGTGTAAATATTAATGACATGATGTCCTTAATATTCACACAGCACTCATGAAGAAAGGGTAAAAATATCTTTTCGTATTAATTTAATAGAGTAATAGTTATTTTTGCTCAGCATTAAAGATATTGGATAAAAATTAAATACCACATTAAAAAGTGACTACCTACTCCATTTCCACGTAATAAGACTGCAATATGCACACAAGTGAGTCCAATTAATATGATTTAGCTTATATCATAGACATGAATACGAAAATACACAGACACGTTTATCAATTAATCTCCCAAAATAAAGACATCCATACGGCACTTGATCACTTGGGATTACCCTTAATTAGAGCGATAAATTGTTAATGGAAAGGGGAAATTCCGTATCAGTAGACTGGCGGTATGGCAGATAATTAGATGTACATTGTTGACCGGTCTTTCCCAGTATACGTCACTTCCTAATAGATTCATCAACCACGATGCATGGATCTTTTTTGGTTTTTTACCCCGTGTTTGCTGTTCATATTGGGGTTTGATCAAATTTGAATTCGCACGAAAAGTTCCACATTAGGGGAGGGAATAGGGTAATTAAAGCATTTTTTAATAAAGATAATTTTATACTCAGAACTTGAACTCAAAATCTTTCGTTAAAGACGAAATACTTACCACTCTACTTGGTTCGATGCATGGATCTTTAAATGATACAATCAATGACGAAACACAAAAACAATTAAAAGTAATGACGCAGAATGCACAAGTTGAATCCCCAATTCCGAAACGAAAAAAAAAAAAAGAGTTATTACTTTACTAAAAAGGATGATTTGTATAAAAATGATAGGTAGGGTTAGGTCAAGTTTGAGTGCTATTTCAGATAGCTAAGGATGATGAAGAAGTCGACGGGAATTAGATATCTCAAGTGCATGACACCTGCGGAAATGCCCATGCACGTATTAGTTATTGCATGCAATGTATCTTACTTTCCCAATTTTTTAATGAAGCTTGTTAAAGTGGAATTACTTAGTCAGCTAAAGCTGGGTCAACACGCCATTGCCTAGTATGGGTTTCCTTTCTTTTAATTCTTCCTCTCTAATCCTCTTTTTACTTTTAATATTCCACAATATCTAATACTTTATCACTCTCTTGATTACCCTCCAGTCATTGACAGAGAGGAATCTTAAAAATTGCTAGATTTTATCGGGAACGGCGTATTTTAACCATTTCTCGGCGACCGGAAAACGATGGCTCGTCGCCGGAAAATTGTGCATGACACTAATATACAGTCTGCGAAGTTAACTATTATATAGGGTGAAATATGATATGACACGTAGTCGTCTAAAGGGAGGACACGTGAAACCTAAAAATGGAATGACCAAAGATCAAACATAGCCATTTCGCTTGCCACCAGAAAGGATAACGTTCATAAAGATGTGTTAAATACTCTGCACCCGATAGCATTTAATAGGGAATATTCTGCAGCATTAAGACCGACGGTCCGTTACAGAGAATTTGGTTCACCGTTATGTCTTCATCAATGACCCTCATAATTGACGTTAAAGGAGGACATAATCCTAGGACTTCCTTCCCTAGACATAACTATAAATAGTGAGCTCAGTTATCATTATAAAGGAGACGAATTTTCTGACAAAACTTATACTCTATTTTATGCAAAGCTTTATACAATTTTACCTTCTTGCTTTTTGATCTCATCATCACTGTTCTCGGAAACATTGTCCCGAAATTATCATCTCTGCTGTTTTCATCTATATTTCAAGGCTAAGTATCATACATTTCTTCAATTGTTATATTATTTCTGGATCAAATTAATTCACTTGTTTAGAAACCACGTATAAATTCAACTGTACCATTTTACGGGTAAATAATCACTCCAGCAAATGGCATACAAAAGGAACTACCACCACTCACATTTGGGAGTTTTCTACCACAGAAATACCAATTGATAAAGGAAGTTCATGAAACTAGCAGTTCTGAGGGTGATGTGCAACTCCAATCTGTCAAAGCGAAAGGAACAATGATACAGGCAACTAGACGATTACAGTACTCTGAAGCGAGTGGTTTGGGAAATCCAACTACAACAACTGACATTATACGAGGGAATCGCAGCTCACAAGTGAGTAAACCCTTGTCTTTTGTTCCTCCAATTGATAGAGATGGTAAACTAATTGTCAAATTGAATGAGGGAGATTTACACTCTCAGCAGATTATTGGAAAACCTCACTAATTGAGTACATAATAGGAGAGAATCCTTACGAAAAAGCTGTGGAGAATTTTATCATGAATGTGTGAAATTTTGACACTAAATCTCATATATTAATTCATTTTGAGGGATATCGTATTTTCAAATTTCACACCATAGCTTATCGGGACCAAGTTCTTCAGTCAGGGCATATACCTATAGGAACAAATTAATGGTGCTAAGGCTATGGGAAATTGATTTCTCCTTTAGCAAAGACATACTAAGTTTAGTGCCAGTTTGGGTGAGATTCCCTGGGCTACCAGTAGGATATTGATCGATTGAGGCTCTAAGCAAAATGGCAGTGTGGTAGGCAAGCCCCTATACACTGATAAATTCACTGCTCATTATGAGAAGATACCCTATGTTAGGGTTCTTGTGGAGGTGGATGCTACATATCCTCTTCCAGATCAGTTGGAAATAGAATCACCTTTTGGACCTATGGTGCAGACTATTGAATATGATTGGAGGCCTGTGTTCTGTAATGATGTCTGAAATTTGGTCATGATTTTTTTGACTGCTGGTACAACAAGAACTGTAATGAAGATGAGGATAACTAGGAAAAGGAAAATCCAAGAAGGAAGAGAATAAGAGCGAAAAAGACAGCTAGGACTGTGAAGCAAGCATGCCTGGTGAAAAAGCTAGAAGTTAATGCTGGAAAAGTCCAGAGCCACAGAGGAAGGATGCCCTGCAAACCCTGAGGGTGAATGCACTGAGATGGTCAGAAAGAATATGGAGCCTGTAAAACAAAATGCTCATATGCCTTGTCAGGCCAAAGAAGGGGTGAACCTGCAAAATGACACATGCTCCTGCCTTGTGAGTGGAATGCTAACTTGCAATGATAAAGGGAAGGCAGCTGCTGAGCTAAGTCATGATGGAGTGGAGGACAATAGGAGGATCCAGGTCCAACATGCTCTCCAAAGCACAACCCTAAATGATCATTTCCACTTGGGTTACTAGGAGTCTGAACCAGGCGCATAAGCAAAAGGAGGTAAAGACCTTTTTGTCTAAAAATAAGGTAGATATAATGGGGTGTATTGAAACTATAGTAAAAGAACATAAGGCTAAGAAAATACAAAAAAAGATTGCTCATAGGCGAAATGTTTATTACAAATTTCTTTATGCTGCAAATGGTAGAATTTGGATTCTATGGAGAGCACATATACAACTTCAGATTATTCAAACTACAGATCAATTCATCCATTCTCTAGTGGAGCATACCAGAACTCAAATTACCACATATCTCAGTATCATATATGCCTAGAATGATTCCATCAAAGGGAGACTTTTTGGAGGGATCTTAAACAGATAAATATGCAGGCTCATCTTCCATGGCTACTAAGTGGAGATTTTAACAATGTTTTATCTTCTGAAGATATAATAGGGTTCCCTGCAACCATTGCCGAAACATAGGGATTCAGAGATGTGATTGATTTTCTACAGCTTACTCCTCTTAGAGTTTATGACATTTTACTTGGACAAACAAACAAGGCACTGGTTCAAGAGTGTATAGCAAGATAGATTGGGCTTTGGGAAACTATCAATGGATACAACAATATGGTCATTTGGAGGCAGATATCTCAAATCATTCAGTATTTGATCATTCCCCTATCCTAATAAAATATGGAGGGCAGAAACTATTACATCCTAAACCATTTAGACTATACACAAATGTAATGGAACTTCCACAATTCTAGAGTATTATTCAACATGTATGAAATTAGAATTATGATGGCACAACTATGCAACAGGTGGGGCGCAAGTTGAAGGCTAGGAAGGTGCAACTGCAAGCTTCTAATGCTTATATGGCTTCATATGAACAAAAACTTGAGCAGGCAAGAGAAATATTGGTTATTGTTTAAGACCAGATTCAGTATGATCCTTTAGCCCAGAAACTGTTTGACTTTGAGAAAGACATACTAGCTGACATTGAGAAATGGAGCAATGTTGAGGAAGAAGTGCTTAGGCAGAAGTCAAGGGCCCGTTGGATTGAGTGTGGTGATGCCAATATAAAATACTTCCATGCCCAATGGAAGATTAAATCCAGCCAGAATAGTATAACCTCTATATACACTGACATAAAAATGAAGGTAACTGATCCAAACTAGTTGAGTAGGAATCATTAGAGTATTTAGGTCTTTGATGGGAGAGTGTGCTACTGAAATGCCTTGTGTAAACACATCTATAATAAAGGATGGACCATGCTTAATTGTGCCACAACAAAGAGAATTAATTCAGGCAGTAACTGATGAGGAAATCACTGCTTTAATATGGGACATGGCCAGAGATAAAGCACCAGGTGTTGATGGATTTTCTGTGGAATTCTTTACTAGAAACTGGAACATAGTGAATGAGGACATCTTTGCAGATGTAAAGAGCTTCTTTACTACATGTAGCCTGCCTGGAATGATCAATACTACAACCATCATCTTATTACCTAAAGTCCCAGCACCTTCAACAGTCAAGGACTATATGCCTATTGCATGTTGTACCATATTGTATAAGATTATCTCTGTAGTCATTACTAGAAGAATTAAAACTGTTCTTGATCGTTTGATTGGACATTCCCAATCAAAATTCATTGAAGGGAGGTGTATTATTGATAACATACTACTCAGTCATGAGTTATTTAAAGGATACTCTAGAATAGGTATCTCACCTAGTTGTGTGCTAAAGGTAGATTTGAGGAAAGCCTATGATACTTTGGAATGGGGATTTCTCAGAAGAATGCTTGTTGATCTTGGTTTTTTCTTCAAGTTTGTGCAATGGATAATGACATGTGTTACTACAGTGTCATATTCCTTGGTGCTAAATGGAGGACTTACCACACCTTTCAAAGGTAGAAGGGGGATTAGACAAGGAGATCCATTATCTCCATACTTATTTGTCATTGTAATAGAGTATATGGGAAGAGAACTGGGTCAATTACATAAAAATGGAGATTTTAACTTTCATCCTAGGTGCAAGAAGTTAAATAATACACATATCTGTTTTGCTGATGATCTTCTGATGTATTGCAGAGCTGATATTGAGTCTCTTAGAGTCCTTAATGCTGCCTTTCACATATTCTCAGTTGTTTCTGGCTTGCATGCATATGTGGATAAAAGTTCTATATATATGGCTGAAATCTCATCAACCTTGAAACAGGAAATCCTTGCAACTTTGGGCTTTACTGAAGGAAAGCTTCCTTTCATATATTTTGGGATTCCTTTAGATTCTAAAAGCTATCAGTTCACCAATATCTACCTCTTATTGAGAAGATAACTACAAGGTTCACCTGCAGGTCAACCAAGCTTTTATCTTATGCTGGCAGATGTCAATTGATAAAGGCTGTTATTTTTTACATTCAAACCTACTAGGCATAATTTTTTGTTCTTCCAAAGAAGGTTATGAAGCTTATTGAGGCAATATGTAGAACTTTCCTATGGACTGGTGCTGCTACTATCTCTAAGAAAGCACTACTAGCATGGGAGAAAGTATATAGGCCAATAGCTGCTGGAGGGCTCAATATACTGGACATCAAACTGTGAAACAAAGTAGCAATCATAAAATATTTATGGGATATAGTAAGAAAGAAAGACTGGTTATGGATAGTGTGGGTGCATAACTTCTGTATAAAGAACAGAGACCCGGAAAAAAATAGCCACACCTAAGACTGCATCTTGGGTGGTGAGGAAGATACTAGATGGCAGATGCTTGATTATGAAGCATCAGCAACTTCAACGTGACATTCATAGAAGATTAAAGTCAACGTGCACTAATACAAAGTTCCAGATAAAGCAAATGTACTTGAAGCCGATACCAACATATCCTAGAGCTGAATGGAAAAGTTTGATGTTGCATACCAACATTACACCCCAGATACAAATTCATTCTATGGCTTGCAGCACAATAGAGACTAGAAAGACTATTGAAGATTGGCATCCAAATTCCTGCAACCCGTGCACTGTGGATATAACCTGGAATCCTTTAACCACTTGTTATTTGATTGAACCATTACAAAATAACTGTGGACCAGACTATGTTCATGGTTGTGATATAACAGGAGAATTCATGATTGGAAAACAAAATTGGAATAGGCATGCAAGAAAGCCAAGAGCAGAGCATGAACAAATGCAATTACTAGCTGTGTGTTTGTCACGATTGTTGCATTGATTTACAGAAAGAGAAACAAGATCATATTTGAACAAGCTAAATTTGATGATTCTAAAATATACAGGGAGGTAGTATTGCACCTACGCATCAAAGGAAATGACATAGTCAAGTGGAAGGAAGCATTGCAGTTGCTAAATTGGATTTCATAGATAATTAGTTGGTAAAATAGAGAATCCTTGCTGCAATTAGTGTCTCTATGAAAATTTTATAGTATAGGATAGATAGACACATAAATTGATAGAAGTAGAGTATGATGTATATCTGGAGTAGCCTATCAAAGCTACTCCTTGACTCCAATGTACATATTTTTTGAATATTAATAGAATATAATATTTAATCAAAAAAAATTGCTAGACTAAAGGAGAAAAAAATAACCTTCTTTTACTTGCAATTCTCATTTTCTACAAATTAAATTAAAGTACTTACTTCATTTTAGTTGATATCATGTAGTATTATATAGTTAGCAAACTAAAATTAAAATAATTTTAAAAATTAATTGGATGGATCAATACGATATTAAGATATTATTAAATAGTTATTGAATTTAAATCTTTTTGGATTTAATTTATAAAACTTACAATTAAAGTAAAATTGTTAACAAACTGATTTTCTCTTATGGAAAAGTTCTATGAATGTCTAAACGAATGGAATACTTTTACCCTTTAAACTGTACTTCTTCCGGAAAGTTTTGCTAAAAAAATTAATGAGACATCTAATCATCAATTGCTGGACGTACTTCTTACGTTATTTAACTCCTTTGACCCTTTAAGGAATAGGATTTCGGTTAGATAACTTCAATTTTATGATTCCTTCACATTCTATCTTTATGTATATACTAGTGTAGATAATTTGATAGAATATTAATCTTATCAAATTATGATCTAATACTATATTATTTTAATAAATATAATTATTATTATTTATTATTTAATGTAGTTTACATAGATATAACAAAAGCTATACAAAATCAATACATACACATTAGATACTAATCAAATAAATCATCTAGTCCTTATTTATTCTTTTTTACTATTAAATAGCAAGTACATATTACTATACATTTACTAATATGACTTCTTATTAATTTGTGAATTGGATTAGTATTTTGATACTACTTCTCTTTTAATATAATATTTTACTTCTCTTTTAATATAATATAAATATATATATTTTCTTACATTGAAAATATTTTTATATTTTTAAAACTTATGTCATATTGTTCAAATTTTTTCAATCGTCTATATTTTTCAATAACTATCTCGAGTGTTATTTATTATTAATTTAAAATATAAATACTCTTTTTGTATATTCTTTTCTAATGTAATATTATTTTAATGAAAACTTAAATAATGTATATATTTTACTAAATTATAATTTTAAATTCATCCAAAGTATAAAGAGATAAGCCTTTTTATTATTTTTATAAAAAGCATACCAATTCCTTTAATAATTATTAATTTATGATACATTATGTATAATATCCTAATAGAATATTTTTTATATTTTTATTATGAAATTAAAAGTTTTATTTATTAACTAAAATTTCCTAAATGAGAAATTTAATTAGTGCATATATATATATATATATGAATTGTTTTCTTTTTTAATATTCTTCCTTTATGACTATTTATCATTATGATTTTAGTTATGTCTATATGTACGACTTTTCTCATCATAATTCTAATTATAAGTCTTGTATTTTTATACTTTCTCATAAATTTATATTTTTATTTCTCTGTTTGTTTCTTGATTATCTAATTATATTATTAAACTGACATACGAATGTTTAATAAATTATCGGATTAATATAATACAATGAATAACATTTTGTATTACTTTTGGAATATACTTGACTTTATCCTGTATGACTTTCTCAAATTATTTTGAAATTTAAATTTACACACACACACACCTTCAATCTGAGATAGCACACCTAAAGGAAGAAATTAGGAAAATAAAAGCTGGACAAGAACTAGATAGACTTGTCCTCCAATAATTATCTAATAAGCCACAAAAGCTAGAGGCAGGCCATTGTAACCTTATTAAATTATATTAAAATAATATAATATATATATATATNATATTATTTTATATAAAATTGTAAGTTAATTTTATTATAAGTTATAATTGTATTAAAAAATATAACCATCACAAAAATGAAAATTGCAAATATAAAATAATTTAAACCTCCAACCTTTTTGGAGGTTTGTCCTAAAAGTCAACATTTGTCATCGTATGGTTATGCCATTTGGCTTTATATGGTTGCTTTGCCTCTTCTTTTATTATATATAGATAGATATAGATATCGATATAGATATACAGATAGATATTGATATGGATATAGACTACCATATTATGAAGAAACTACTCCCAAATTTGAATTAAAAGTTTTTTAATTTTTAATTTTAAATAATTTTAAAACTCCAACTTAAAACTACTCCCTAATTTGAATTGGCAATTTTGTATATTTTTTATTTTTGTTTTTATTTTGAAATAATCGTTCATCTTATGGTTATGCCACTTGGCATTATATAATTAGTTTTGTCCTAAAAATTATATAGGGTGAAATATGATATGACACGTGGTCGTCTAAAGGGAGGACACGTGGAACCCAAGAGTGGAATGACCAAACACCGAACATAGCCATTCCGCTTGCCATCGGAAAGGATAACGTTCATAAAGGCGTGTTACATCTTCTGTGCCCGGTAGCATTTAATAGGAAATATTCTGCAGCATTAAGAGCGACAGTCCGTTACAGAGAATTTGACATTCATGTTCACCGTTACGTCTTCATCAATGACCCTCATAATTGGTATTAAAGGAGGACATGATCCTAGGACTTCCTTCCCTAGACATAGCTATAAATAGTAAACTCAGTTATCATTGTAGGGGAGACGAATTTTCTGGCAAAACTTATACTCTATTTATACAAAGCTTTATACAATTTTACCTTCTTGCTTTTTGATCTCATCATCACTGTGCCTGGAAATATTATCCCGAAATTGTTACTTCTGTTGTTTTCATCTATATTTCAAGGCTAAGTATTATATATTTCTTCAATTGTTATATTATTTCTGGATCAAATTAATTCACTTGTCTAGAAATCACGTATAAATTCAATTGTATCGTTTTACGGGTAAACAGCTTGGTGCCCACTGTGGGGCCTAGATAGTCGTGCAATTAAATTGATCCTTGCCTTATTTACTAACATCTTTTGATTACTTTGTCTTTGAAAAAGTCACAAAAAAATGGCAGATAACAATGTTAACGACACGCGCAACCCTGAAATTCGAGGGGATCAGCCTTATTTCGAGGATTCAATCAGTGACACGTGCAGTAAGGGGAATGATGCCACGCTGGTGCATGACAGGCGGTACCCTCGACAGGTTCGGGAGACAACTTCTGATGATGCTGATGAGGAGCATGTAGCGGATGCGGTGAGGGTCCTATCAGAGCAACATGCCATTATTCTAGGCCATCTCACTCGGCAGGATCAACTTATGACAAAACTGAAGCAAGCGTTATCAGGTGCTTCGAATAATGCAAACTGACGAGATTCAATACCTCCCGTTGTTCCCACAGACCAAAAAACACAGACAGTCGACAACAACACTCCCATGGGTGAAGTTGGCTTTGACGGGGCTGGGGGGAGCAGATCCAGTCCCATCCATTCAAGGATGTACTTTTGAGATTCATGAAAGGACTAAACACCTACATGGATCAAATCTTGGGCGCGCCACTAATTTTAAAAGGCCAGAACTCAAAGAAGTATATTCAATTATCATACAAGTCGAGTGCGGCACCAAAACTAATCCCGAAGCGGTTCAAAATGCCTGAAATTCCGAAGTATGATGAAAATTTAGACCCACAGGAGCATATTACTACCTACACAACAGCGATGAAAGGAAATTATTTAGCTCCTCATGAAATTGAATCTGTGTTACTAAAATTTTTTTGCGAAAACTCTCACGAGGGGAGCTCTAACGTGGTATTCATTGTTACTCTAGCATTCCACAGATTCCTTTGAGATGCTCGCGGAATTTTTCATTGAGGCTCATGCCGGGGCTAGAAAAGTGCAAGCGCGGAAGGACGACATATTTAGAATCGCACAGGGAGAATCTGAATTATTACGAAAGTTTGTTACCCGATTCCAGAAAGAAAGAATGATGCTCCTTGGCTGTCCCAGATGAATGGGCAGCCGAAGCATTCACCAAAGGATTGAACCCAAGAAGTTCTAATGCTTCCCAGAAGTTGAAGGAGAGCCTGCTTGAGTTTCAAGCAACAACTTGGACATATGTTCATAACCGGTACGAGTCAAAGATAAGGACCGAAGATGATCAGGCCGTATCTATTTCATCGACCAAAGGACGGGAGAAGAGAAGAGAAAAATCAAAGGATAATTATGACGCGGATAGACGAACTTCGAGGGGGCGATTTTTCCCTACGAACGGATAGAAGGCCGCGGCAGAAATTTTCGTTCACTGTTGACAGAGGGACCGATCGTGGTCGAAACAATAGATCACTTCAAGATAAAGAAACGTCAGGGTCTCGGGATATTTCTTACCCCAGGTAATCAGAATATAACTTCGACGCCAATGTAGTAGAACTGGTGTCAGCCATGAGAAACAATAAAGAGGCACGATTTCCTAGACATATGAGATCCGATTCCAGCCAGAGGGATCCTAACTTATGGTGCAAATACCAAGGGACGAACGATCACCGAACATGGGACTGCCGACACCTCCGGGAAGAGGTGGCAACATTATTGAAGAATGGTTACCTCCGAGAATTCTCAAGTGATTGAGCTAAGAACAATTATGGTCGCCATAGAGACAATGCGGAACCTTCGAAAGCAGGAGAAGAAACCCCATGCCAAACTATCAATATGATCTTCAGAGCAAATGAGATTAACGAGTTCACCTTTTCAGCAGCAAAGAAGTTGAAAGTATCAATAACTCATAGTAAAAGACTCCAGGAAGACGATACCACTTTCACAGAGGAGGATGCAGACGGATTGCTATTACGACACAGTGACGCACTGGTAATTTCTTTAAATGTGTTAGATTTTAAGATTAAACGTGTTCTAGTGGATCCAGGAAGTTCGGCTAATATCATACAATGGAGAGTACTGGAACAAACTAAACTCATCGGAAGCATTATTCCGGCAACAAAGCTCCTTGCTGGATTCAACCTTGCAAGTGTGATGACCCGGGGAGAGATTTTGTTTCTTACAAATGCTGAAGGAGTAATGAAAAAAACTCTCTTTGAAGTAGTATATGGTGACATTGGATACAATATTATACTGGGAAGGCCATGGTTATATGAAATGAAAGCCGTACCATCAACATATCACCAATTGCTGAAGTTTCTAACGCCCGAAGGAATCAAGAAGATAAGAGGTGATCAACCGACAACAAGGGAGATTAATGAAATCTTAGTTTCCGGTAGCAAAGGGAAGGAACGCATGGCATAGCAATTACAGGAACCGACACCTATTCTCGAACTAGAAGGAGTTAGCTCGGAAACAAAGTTGTCAGAACAATATCAGGTGCCAAAATATTTCCAATTTCCAGAAGAGACGGACGCAACAAAGTCCATGGTGGAGGAACTAGAGAAAGTTGCATTGTTCGAGGAATTCCTAGAAAGAAACATCCATTTGGGGATAGGACTGCACCCGGAGCTCAGGTCTGGTTTTATTGAATTCCTTAAATTTAATGATGATTGTTTTGCATGGTCACATGAGGATATGACAGGTATCCTAACGTAAATAGTCATGCACAAGCTGAGTTTGGATCCCAACATACATTCAGTACGACAGAAAAAATACCCTATTGCCGAGGCCAGAAATAAATTTGTCAAAGAAGAGGTAACCCGCCTTCTTAAAATCGGTTCGGTTAGAGAGGTAAGATATCCAGACTGGCTAACCAATGTAATAGTAGTCCCCAATAAGAACAATAAATTTTGCATGTGTGTGGACTATAAAGATCTTAATAAGGCGTGCCCGAAAGACTCGTTCCCACTACCAAATATCGATCAAATGGTTGATGCCATGACCGGGCACGAGTTGATGAGTTTCCTTGATGCTTATTCCGGGTGCAACCAGATTAATATGAATCCAAAAGATTAGGAAAAAACTTCGTTTATAACAAATTTTTGTATATATTGTTTCAACGTAATGCCCTTCGAGTTAAAAAACGTCGGAGCCACTTATCAATGGCTCGTAAATAAGATGTTTAAAAAACAAATAGGAAGGACTATGAAAGTTTACATAGACAATATGCTCGTTAAGTCTTTGAATGCAGGTGACCACCTTAAGCATTTACAAGAAACATTCGACATCTTGAGGAAGCATAACATGAAACTTAACCCCAAGAAGTGCGATTTCGGGGTCAGTTCTGGTAAATTCTTGGGGTTTGTCTCACAAAGGAGAATTGAGGTAAACCCCGAAAAAATCAAGGCCGTAGACGATATCTCAGATCAATTGTCAAACATAAAGGAAGTCCAAAGACTCATAGGAATGTTATTCACTTTGAGCAGGTTCATTTCCCGGTCGTCAGAAAAATGTCATCGCTTCTTCACATTGCTCAAAAATAAGAATAATTTCGAATGGTCACCGGAGTGTCAGCAGGCTTTGAGGGACCTGAAGAAGTACTTATCAAGTCCTCCATTGCTCTCGAAACCAAAAGAAGTTGAAATATTGCAAGTCTACCTTGCGGTTTCAGAAGTTACGGTAAGTGCGGTTTTAGTTTAGGAGGACGACAGTACGAAATTTTCCATTTATTACGTTAGCAAAATTTTAACAGGAGCAGAAACTCACTTCCCGCATTTGGAAAAACTGGCCTTAGCTCTCGTAGTTGCCGCTCGGAAGCTGAGGCACTACTTCCAATGCTACCTGATAGTTGTGGTGATTACTTTCCCTTTGTGGAACATCCTCCACAAACCTCAGCTCTTGGTTAGATTGGCCAAATGGGCCGTCAAAAGGAGTGAATTCGACATAGAATATAAACCAAGGACTGCAATTAAGTCACAAGTTTTGGCTGACTTCGTAGCCGATTTTAGTCCGGGACTACTACCTCTGGCAACCAAAGAGGCAGTAATGGTGTCGGAATCAACATCAGAGGTTTGGACCTTATTTACTGGCGAAGCTTCGAACATAAAAGAGTCCGGGCTCGGAATAGTCTTAATCACGCCTTTGGGGGAAACCTTAAGGTAGGCCATCAGAACAATCCCTTTAAGTAATAATGAAGCAGAGTATGAAGCTTTGATTGCAGGGCTCAAATTTGCTCGGGGACTTGATTCCGAGGTTATCGAAATTAAATGTAACTCACAGTTGGTGGTAAATCAGGTTTACGAGATCTTTGATATGAAGAATAACGTATGAAACAATGCATGGTAAAGGTCCAGGCTCTTTTGGCACGATTCCAGGAGTGGTCAATCGCTCATATCTCGAGGGAGGATAATGCAGAAGCAGATGCATTAGCAAACTTAGGATCATCGACAAAAATAAAGGGATCGAATCATACTTTGGAGAAATCTTTCTAAGGCTCGCTGGCCCGGTGGTATAACTGATGAGCTCAGTCCTGGATACAGATGGTTACTATGAGGTGAATTTGGCTAGTCTAGTCCGGGACTGGATAAATGAAATAATCAACTACCTAGAGCACGGAAAGTTGTCCGACAATCCCAAAGCATCACGGGCATTATGCGTCAAAGCTGTACGTTATAGCTTCAGGAAGGGCCAATTGTATAGAAAATCTTTCCAAGGTCGCTAGCGTGGTGTAGGAGCGTCAGAAGCTGACTATGTCATGAGAAAAATCCACGAAGGGGTATGCGGCAATCACTCAGGCGCAGAGTCTTTGGTGCTGAAATTGGTACGGGCGGGATATTATTGGTCTCGCATGGAACAAGACGCCAAAGATTTCGTACGAAAATGTGATAAGTGCCAAAACCACGCATCACTAGTACATCAACCGGCAAAAGCCTTACATTCGGTTCTTTCCCCATGGCCGCTCATGAAATGGGGGATGGACATTATGAGACCAGTGCCACTGACTCCTGAAAAGGTAAGGTTTCTTTTAATTTTGACTAATTATTTTTCTAAATGAGTGGAAGCAGGTCTTATCAGAAGATCAGAGACGCGAAGTGGTCGATTTCCTATGGAAAAATATAATTTGCAGGTAAGGAATACCAAAAGAGTAAGCATGCAACAATGGGCCACAGTTTATTGGTGCAAAAGTTACAAAGTTCCTGGAAGACTTGAATATAAAAAGGATCAAATCTTCTCCTTATCATCCGAGTGCAAATGGTTAATCCGAGTCAACGAACAAAATAATTATTCAAAACTTAAAGAAAAGGTTGGAAGCAGCAAAAGGCAAATGGCCCGGAGTTTTATGGGCCTATCGAACAACTGCCAAATCGAGCATAGGAGAAATTCCTTTTTCCTTTGTTTACGGTGCTGAAGCCCTAATCCCGGTAGAAGTGGGCGAACCCACTTTGAGATATTCTTAGATAAATGAAGAATCAAATGACGAAGCAATGCTAATCAAGTTGGAATTGCTCGAGGAGCGCAGGGATTTAGTGCATGTAAGGATGGCAGCTCAAAAGCAGAGAATGGAGCGATATTATAATTGAAAAGCCAACTTCTGTTATTTCAAAGTAGGAGACTTGGTTCTAAAGAAAGTAACCCAAATTACCTGGGAGCTCAATGCGGGAAAGCTAGGTTCAACGTGGGAAGGTCCCTACCGGATTTCAGCTATCATTGGGAAAGGCTCATACGAGTTGGAGAACCAGAATGGAGACAAGTTGCCCAGCAACTGGAATGTGGCACACCTAATAAGATATTATTGCTGATGAACACTATTCAAGCGAAAAATATGTGCTATACTCTTTTTTCCTTCGTTCAATTTTTGTCCCAACTGGGTTTTTCTGGCAAGGTTTTTAATGAGGCAACGACAGAAAGCATACTACGAAGAAAGCAGCAATAAGACCTTTGATAATAAGGCAAACAAACAAGCTTCCACTCGGGGACGATTAGATAATCTTTGGTTCGATAGTAAATTCCCACCTGGAAGTTAAGTTTGCTACCGAACAAGGGTTACCCGACCGTTCACGAGCACAAACCACAAGAGGACTGTTAGTTATTCTGCCGCTCGATAGCATGGATTCCTAAGGGGAAGTAAGGTATGTTGCCGAGTGAAGGATTACGTAGCAATTCATTGGTTGAACCTTCAAAGATACAAGACTTCCAATGTTCCAATTTGCGCTCTCCGCATTCGAACACTAGGGGAGGAATGATATGAGGATACGACAACAATGACTGCCACGTCAACCGGGGAACGAAAATCCGGAAACAAAATGCATCATGGGGACCAGGGACTGCGCAGCCAGCACCGTAGAAATAAGTTGTACAAGATAGCCACAAGTAATGGCAATTTCTTTTCTGCATAGATGCTTTTGTATTTTTTGAAATAGAAGGAATAAGATGAAATCCTTTTGCTTATTGTCTTTTTACTTATCTGAATGATGAGCTAACTTTGTCATTCTAAAGTTAAACAAGTACTTCAAATGTTAGTGCTGTAATAAACAAGAGACGTCCTCTTCAAAAAAGCATCGTAAACATAAGAAGTCCCTCTCTTATAAAAACCCTCACGTTAAAGGATTGGTTCTGAAAGAATCAATGGCTGGAATCTAAAAATTCATCGGGAGAAAATACACCCAAAGTCGCATATGAAAAGGACGCAAAAAGAAAACTTGTGCAAATATTCATATAAACCCTCACGTAAAAGGGAAACTTGCGCAAATATTCATAGAGACCTGTTGATACCCAATTTTGCCCTCATATTTTTATAAATTTCATTTATACTTTCAAAATGTAATTACTTGCATTATTACCTAATTTATAGGATTCATAAGAATTTTCTATAATTTTCTACAATTTTAAAGCTTAATATTGATTTTTTCGCATTTAGTTATTTAAATATTTATTAAATATCCCTTCAAATTATTTTGGAATGATTTAATCATCCAAATTTATTATTTATAACCAGATGCATGTTTTATAACATTTTACATCATTTTATATAATTACATTTTGCATTTTGAGCTATTTACACATTTTTTGTAATAATAGCCTATACTTTACAATTAATTGTATTTTATCATTTTTTTCAAAGTCAAAATAATTTTTTAAATTTCATATATTATTTTAAAATTTTAATTTGCATAAATAGTATTTTTATATTTATTTATCTATTTTATTAAATTATTTTTTTCATAACTTCTTGTACTTAAAATCCAGCCCAATACAAGGCTAATTCCGGACCAAATCAGGCCCAAAACCTTTGGCCCACTCCACTTTACTCTTCATCAGCCCAACCAATGACCGCTTTGCGGGTCGCGACTCGTTGCACTTAACCCGCCTCGTTTCTTATTCAATACTGGTTGTCGATTTTCAGTGATCAACGGCCCATAATAAATCCACATCTCTCCTTATAACCCCTTGTCCAAACCCTAGAGACCCTTTTCCCTGCCCAGCCGCCTCTGTATTCTCTCATCTCTCCACTCTCATACTAACCCTCGCCGACCATGGAGATTCTCTCTTAATCCTTCTTTGTACGCGTTTATACGCGGATTC
Source organism: Nicotiana obtusifolia (assembly GCA_002018475.1). Lineage (NCBI taxonomy): Eukaryota > Viridiplantae > Streptophyta > Magnoliopsida > Solanales > Solanaceae > Nicotiana > Nicotiana obtusifolia. The sequence goes on along the minus strand of MCJB01051226.1, from coordinate 18,357 downwards.
TACTTGTCTTTTCTACTACTATCACTTATTTATGGTAACTTTCGTTACCAATATACTTATGACAAGTTCGATTCTTATAGATATGACTTTGATTCTATGGTTCTGGGTGCGATTATGGTTTTATATATTTAAGAAGAGAAAATTTCTCTTCCCTGCCCAGCCGCCTCAGTATTCTCTCATCTCTCCACTCTCATACTAACCCTTGCCGACCATGGAGATTCTCTCTTAATCCTTCTTTGTACGCGTTTATACGCGGATTCTACTTGTCTTTTCTACTACTATCACTTATTTATGGTAACTTTCGTTACCAATATACTTATGACAAGTTCGATTCTTACAGATGTGGCTTTGATTCTACGGTTCTGGGTGCGATTATGGTTTTATATATTTAAGAAGAGAAAATTTCTCTTGTATATGGTATGTCCCAGGTGATTCTGTCGTGATTGGGGCTTGTGAACGTTTTCCCCTAAATCCGACTCCAACTAGGGTTCGAAGTTTCTTACTTTCTCTTTTATTTTTAGCATGTATGGAATATATTCTTTCCTTTTTGTGTTGATTGATTATATTTCCTTGTTTGTTCGTCCAAGCTTGCTACTATATAAACCTCGCTTCTCCTAGAGCTTAAAGGGGGGACTACTGCAAGAACTACTATTTGACTACTGTTATTATCACTATTATTCTTTTGCTCTTTCACTCTATAATGTTCTGAACTTTGGCTCTTGGCCGTCTAAAAGCTAAGGCCACTAGAATTCGACTAATTGGCCTTTCTTGGTGCGAGCGCTGCCGAGGGTTCATCTGAAACACTTGGGACTTCTGATGCACTGAGATTTTGTGTTCTACTGCTCTTTGTTAATGTTTGGAGTACTGTTGATATTGTTCTTCTTGTTTATCTGTTTATCACTTGATAACTGGTAAGTTCCTTGGCTTCGCAGTTTCATACTTCTTCGTTTGTGTTCGTATTTTGTACACTCATGCCACTGAAATTTGTGTGAGTCAATTTGTTTCTATGCCATCTCTGTATGCAGCCTTATTGGCTCTGAAGTTTTCTTGTGACTCTGAACTTTTTCTAGTACTTGAACTTGCCTAAAATTCCCAACTCTAATATGTTTATTACTTGTGAGTAATATGAATGATTGTTGGCTCTCTTAAGCATGTTTACCTTAATGTGTGTGTTTGAATGCTTATTACCTGCTATTCTCCCTGAATTTAACCCCTACTTTGGGGAAATGGGTACATTCTAATGCTTGCATAAAAGGGTAGAAAATGTGCCTGTAAGGTCTACTTGGTCTATTTGCTATTTTGTTCAACATGCCTTATATGCTATTTAGTTTCATGTGTAGAAAGCATGCCTATAGGAATCAGGCACACACTTCATTTCATTTGTCAAATATGCTATACTTGTTTCTATGTCTACTATCAACACTCTTAGATAAGATGTTTATAGGATGCAACAATGCAATACTTTTACTTACCTAGATACCATGACTACATGGTCTTAACTAATTAATCAACTGCTTCATGCTGATTTTGCACGGCCTCACTCAGATAGCCTGCCTATAGGGATAAAGTGTTATAAAATCAAGTCTAATTATTAGAAATACGGCTTATAGGGTGTTAATTGAAGCTACTAATATTGTGTTTTCAAGCGAATTTACTGCCTAATCACGCGACTATTAGCGAGCATGTTTATAGGGTACTGTCACCTACCTAAGACGCATATCTATAAAATCAGCGTTGGTAATTCAGAATTATGGGATTGTTTTCACCACCTTATTACGCTAACTATTAGATATCCTGGCTATTGGACTTGTAACGCTCTAATCTACCTATTCGTCAGTCCAGAAATTACTGCACTGCCTGTATAAAACTGGAATCATATAGAAATCATGCCTATAGGACGTAATGATTCTAATACGTCTTAATTCTATCTACTGCCTAACCAGATATCTGTTTGCGTGCTTATGTGTGCAGGTTAACTTGAGTCTTTTTATTGCTATTGTATGCAGTCTAATCTGTTTCAAATGTCCCCTAGTTTTATCATTTTTGAGCAGCCTAAGTAAGGTCTAGAACCACCCGATAGTAGGTCCAAAGCCTCCTGGACCATAGGCATGGGATGGGTAGTGCAAGCATAGGTCACGACTTAGAATTGAATTAGAACGCCTTTAAGTAAACAACTTCATCATAGTAATCGGGTAGCAGGAAATGATAGTTTGTGCCCGCTGAATAATATGAGCAACCTCTACCTTAAGAGAGTTGCGATTATTATTTATGTTGCACGCGGTGATCCTTTAGGCTAAAAAATTTAGGACCCTCCTCCTCCTTTTACATGCGTGTTATATAAACTTAGTCATTCAACATAGATCAATATAGTTCGTACCTTTGTAGTTATTAAGACTTGTATCGATTCTCATATGTTTTATAAGACTCTACAACTTCTGAATTTCCCTTCTATTTGTTTGATCATTTAGCTTAGTTACATAATCCACATAGTTTAAAGTTCGGCTGGGACCCACAGTTGTGGACCTCGAAGAGTGCCTAGAACTTTCTCTTTTGAGGTATTGAGCCCTTACCTGATCTTTGGTGATACGGATTAGTTAAACAGAGTTATTTGAAAATATGTGCCCTAACGCACCTTAAAATCATTAGGTGGCGATTCTTCTTTTTAATACTTTTTTAAAAGAGTTGTCACATGTCGAAGCCCACTCTTTCAAAAAGGGGCGCGACAAGACCCTCACATAAAAGGGATAATACTCAAAACCAAAATGCTTCAAAAAAAAGATATCCGAAACTACACGTAATAAAACGCAAATAGAACAACATGCACAGAATGCTTGAGCAAGTACAAAAGTTAAAAACTTGCATGGATATTCAAACGAAAATAAGACTCGAACGATACTTGAGCAAATATGTCTTTATTTATAAGAATGGTCCAAAATGATAAAAATAAAATATTGGAAAAGAAAGAAAAAGCTAAACTGCAGTGCCTTCGAAACCAGGAGGAAGTGAAGTATCCGCATCCCCGGGAAAAGCAGGTGGTTCCACCGATGGCTCAACGGTTTTCCCAGTTTGGTATACGGGATCATTTCCCTCCGATCCTTCTTCAGTTTTCAAAAAATCAGAAATGGAATCAGAAGAACCTGGAGCATCACACTGAGGCGGGAATTCATTCTTTGCAGCCAACTCAAGCTCTCGGGCCTTAGCAATTTCGGCATCATCATCAATGATTCCAGCTTTGGCTCTTCCAAGGTTTTTCCCTCATGCTATATATGGAATAAGTTTTTTCAATAATGAGGGAAGCCGCTCGGCACTTAAGTTCTTCTTTGAGTTGAGTAGCTTCGGCAGAAAGGTTTTCCGTGGCAGATTTGAGGCTGACATCGAGCTTGCGAATAGTTGAACTAAAGAGCCTATTATGCTCGATAGTTTTCCTGTACTTCTCTTCTATCTGGGCATGTTATGCTCCAACAGCAGCAAGCTCTTTAATTTTGGAGTTCAAGGCTGCTTCTAAGTTAATCACTCTTTCAGCGGAGGCAGCCTCATGATCGGTTGCAGCAAGAACAGCATTCTGAACTTCAGCCCATTTGGCCTTTGCTACTTCAAATCTAACACTCATCGCCCAATTTCTTGGCTAAGGGTTACCACTTCCTACTTGCTCTGCTGCAAACGAGCCACCAAAACAACGGCCTTAGTAGCTTTAGTTTCCAGTTCCGAGAGACGGAGAACAGTTTGGTCCCGTTCTGCCAAAAGCTGATCCCTTTCAGAAGTAAGTTCTTCCTTCCCATGAATAAATCTTTGAAGGCCCTCAGAAGCAAGAAAGTTGTCCTACAAGACAAGAAGAAGTAAAACTTAGAATACATTCATACTAGAGTAAAATAAGTAATGAAGGAAGACAAAAAATTTACCGCTGCGGCGTTGTGCATGACAATGATGAACAAGCACTCTCCCGAGAATGCCTAAATCTTTTCCCAGTCCTTTTCTGAAGCCAAAGGCTTCAAATAATTAGCAAGCTCTACCGGCCGGAATAGCAAGTTGCATCCGGTAAAAACCAAAAAAGTAACATTCCTCCTTCTTTGTAGATCTTCAAAAAGAGCAGCATAATTTTGCCCCAAATTTTCATGAACTGGGGACTGTGGAAAAGGAACACCTTATTCATGGTCAAGTGCGGCTAATGGAGGTGATGTAGCAACTGCTGGTGGAAGAGTGGATAAAGATGGAAGTGATGTAGTAGTTGCTGGTGTTGGTGAAGGTGGAGATGAAGCTGATGAAATTGAAGAATGAGAAGCAGCTGCATCAAATGCAGTGCCGACTGTTGAATGCTCGCCAACCAAAGACAACAAGGACCTAGTACTCAGCCCCGCAGCACCTATTACAGTAATTGGGGCCCGAAAACTGGAGTTGGTATTTTCTACCAAATCAAATTCTTCCTAAAGTGCCGAGACATCGTCTTCAGTTGGTGTAATTATCTCAACAGGTCGAGCATCCTGTTGAGATGATGAGGATCGTCGCCTTCTATGTAAAGAAGCTCCCTTATCACTAGCTTCTTCATCATCATCGATCATCACAGTGTCTATGACCGGCCCGCAAGGAGGACCGATCATCATTGCCACCAGAGATGACTCGGGGGTATCAATTTTTGCCCTCTTATTCTATTCCCCCGCCGTGGAGGAACGTCTTCTCATTGTTTGTTTATCCTCCGGCCGGGGACTCCGTAAGGAAGTGTTTGCACCCGAAACAGGCCTGAGATACATGTTCAAGTAAGTTCTTCCTAAAGCAGCCTCGCTGTATCAACAGGATTGGCCAAAATGTCCTCCTCGGGGACAGCAATAGAGCCCGCAGGTAGACCTAATTTCGTGAACAAGTCAGAAGGGTTCAATCAAGTTCTTCATATACAGAAAATACAAGTAAGGTAAATCAAAATTGCCATGATATTCGGCCTTTCACCCGTATTTAATGGCCAGTTCTTTTCACAAATGAGTTTCGAGCGTCATAACATCCAAAATATTTTGAACTCGCCGGTCCAAACCTGATACCACCAGTGAGATCCATCGAGTTGCTGAAACATGCGAAGGGTGAAGTGTTGATACGACCACAAAGGAATGTCTAGTAAAAAGAAATACAAAACAAAGAGCTTACGAGTCCAGTTCTAAGCGGTCGAAAAGGATGAAGCCATTGTCGGAATGATGTCGTTGGTGGCAACTACAACGAACTGTTCTATCCACCCACGGTCATAGTCATCATCCATGCTAGACAGCAAAGCATGGTGGCCACGCTTGCAGAGGTTTATCATTCCTACGCGAAAATTTTGGGGGAATATAGATTCATCGTATGAGCTAAAGTTAGATCCTCTCTAATTTTCTGGCACAAGCATCGAAGACAAGCTACCGTCCTCCACACTGAAGGACTTACCTATGCCAAACACACTTAGTAGCGAAGGCAAAATTCCGCAATCATGGAATCAAGCTCTCCACTCAAAGAAAAAACACCTAAAGTAAAGGGATATGTGTAAAAGTATGTAAAACCTTCCTTGGGAAGGGTCACTCGCTCCGCTAGATCAGGAGCGATGATATCCAACTCATGGCAGCGACAGTCTTCATTCACGGCAGGGATACTGGAAGGACGAATGGAAGAAGGGTACTTAGTAGCAGCCCATGTACAAGGGTTAGTAGTAGGGAATTTCTCTTCAAGGTCCTTTGTGTTCTTGAGCTTTCTTGGGATGTTGGAACCCACCGTTGGAGGAATAGAGTCCTCGGTTTTGTTCTTGTTCTTTGTAGAATCAGCACGCTTAGAGAAAGAAACCATTGAAAAGAAGAAGAAAAGGGTTTTGTGTTTGAAGAGAACTAGAGAAAGAATAGAAAACAAAGATGCAAATCAGGAGTTCGAGAAATTATGAAACGCAAAGGAAAAGAATGTGGCGTATAAGTAAAATTTTGACGGCTAAATTCATGGTCATGATTACCTCGATAATCGGCAAAGGTTATGCCGAATCATGGGACGACGCATATTCGGGGCATTAAATGTGAAGAGATGTGCGTTAGTCAACTGTCAGTAGCCTTCAGATGGAGTTATAGTAATTCCCGCCAAAAAGGTATTTCTACCAACTTCAGTAACACAAAATTATGTCACAGGAAAGCAGGGGGATTATATCGTATAGGGTGAAATATGATATGACACGTGGTTGTCTAAAGGGAGGACACGTGGAACCAAGAATGGAATGACCAAAGACCAAACAAAATCATTTTTCTTGCCACCGGAAAGGATAACGTTCGTGTTAAATACTCTACGCCCGATAGTATTTGACACGGAATATTCTGCAGCATTAAGAGCGACGGTCCGTTACGGAGAATTTGGCATTTGTATTCACCATTACGTCTTCATCAATGACTCTCATAATTGACATTAAAGGAGGATATGATCCTAGGACTTCCTTCCTTCCCTAGACATAGCTATAAGTAGTGAGCTCAGTTATCATTGTAGGGGAGATGAATTTTCTGGAACTTATACTGTATTTCATACAAAGCTTTATACAATTTTACCTTCTTATTTTTGATATCATCATCACTGTGCCCAGAAACATTGTCACAAAATTGTCATTTTTGCTGTTTTCATCTATTTTTTCAAGGCTAAATACTATATATTTCTTCAATTGTTATATTATTTCTGGATCAAATTAATTCACAGAAACCACGTATAAATTCAACTGTACCGTTTTACAGGTAAACAAAAATCAACATATGTCATCTTATGGTTAGCCACTTGGCTTATATATATATATATATATATATATATATATAAAACTAATTATGCTATGTGACTTATTTTTAGGCTGTCACTTCGTTTAATACTTTAATGTGATGTCTTCTTCTTTGGCTTTCAATGATATATAGATAATAATCTAACTGCGAATTAGAAATACTTTCTTCTAGAGAAAAAAAAAAAGGAGTACAGGAATCATCTATGTGTATATAAAACTCACAATTATTAAAAAGAAAAAAAGAAAAACATAATTTTAATCATGAATATTAATTATTTGTTAATGTTTCTCACATGATTAGTTTTCTCTTAATTAGAAAAGCATTCGTATGTATATTTTAGTGCATTACTTCTAGTGTGTGGCTGCTTGTTGGGTCCCTAATTTTTAATTAAATTTGCAAAAGTTGAATATATATATATGGGTCAGAAGATTTATCAACACATTAGGAAATTTTAGTTAGATTTGTCCACATTTTGTTGAGACCAAAAAAAAATATAGAGAAAATGAAAGAGGACAAAAGAAAGATTAACTTATCTAGGTAAACCATATTGTACTATTCTAGAGGGCTACAATTGATAATCACCAAAGTAATTATATTAATTCATTACAGTATTCCCACACCATGAAGCAATAATAGACTAATTAATAACTATTTCTGATTGCCGAACCTGATTTCATTGATGTATATTCTATTTAACGTTGCCGTTCGCCAAACATCATCGTGAAAACCTTTTGTTTTATAGGACAAAAAAGTTAAATATATTTCGTGGGGCCATCAGAAGCGGAGGCACAATTTCATGCTTATCTAATCATTTTAAATTAGCGGATTTTAAATTAACAATTTATATATATATTTTAATAAATTTTTTGAAATAAATATATGATTTGAATCAATTATTAGGTTTAGCCGAACTTATAGTCGGCACTCTGGCTCCATCCCTGGGGGCCATGATATTCAATGATATTTATGGTGCTTGAACAATCTTTTCTGATATATTGTTTAGAAAAGTTTTTTTATAAAATTAAAAAACGTATTCGATGTTCGAAAACTTTGGGAAGTTTACGATGATGATATTCTAGGCAAAGGTGTTAAAATTGCCATCATAAATCGACCTTGTTCTAAAATAAAAATTTCAAACTTTAACACACACAAGAATATTGTTAACTCCCCTAAGATAACTCCGTCAAAAAGTTTTATATAATACATCAATTAAAAATGAGGCAGAATATTACATTCTCCTATCTGTTTAAACTTTAATATTTATTGATCAACACTCTCCTCAGCTAAATTGAATTATTCTCTTGTACTATTAAAATTACTAAAATCAATGGCACCTACTATATGACATAAGTGTCCAAATTATGTCCTATTACCCCCAAATGTTTTAAATTAATAAATTCAAGACTTTTCCATGTGTGAAAGCAAGGTTGGTTTGAGCACCAAGCCAAGTCATTTTTAGAAAAGTATTCAATCTCTGAATTTAATATATACAAAACCAAGAAAAAATTCAAAGTCTTAATTTCCTGGTTACTTCCATTAGAACTCTTCTTTGTGTTTCATTTCTAATGGACTTAGTTTTTTCACACATTTGCCTAAGATTCCACGTAAAGGAAGCAGTCAACTAACTCCCTCAAATTGTCACTATCTACTTCACCTTCCTTTCACCTTCTTTTTCCAAAATCTATAAAATCTAAGCCAATTTCCCCATTTTTAAGCAAGTAGTTCAGTTTCTTGATTCATTCTCCAAAACCAACAAATACAATTTCCCTTTAAAAATAGCCGATTCTAGCAAAAATAGCCGGTTCTTGAATTTGGTTCTCAAATATGGATAGATTTGTAACAACTTTCTTGTTTTCATCATTCTTGTTATTAAGTCTATTTTCTACTACTTCTTATGCTCAAACACAAAACTGTGCAGCTTTTGCATTCAGAAATAATCAGAATTTTGCAACTTGTAATCCTCTACCTGTGCTCAATTCTGTTCTTCACTGGACTTATCATTCAGATAATCACACAGTTGATCTTGCTTATAGACATGGAGGAGTTACAGATTCAGATTGGGTAGCTTGGGGTTTAAATATTAATGGAGGAAGAATGGCTGGTGCACAATGTTTGGTTGCATTTAAAAATTCCAGTGGCCAATTTCAAGCTTACACTGCTCCTGTTGCTGATTATTTTACTCAGTTAAGACAAGGTCCTTTGAGTTTTAATGTGCCAAGAATTGAGGCACAGTTTTTAAATAATGAATATATTATTTTTGCAAGTTTGGAACTTCCTAGTGGAAGAACTAGTTTTAATCAGGTTTGGCAAAATGGCCAAGTTTCTGGTCAGGCTTTGCAAGCTCATAGCCAGTCTGGTGATAACATGAGGTCTTTTGGAAGTGTTGATTTTGCAACTGGCCAGTTAGGGAATGATGGTGGTAGCTCAATCACTTCTAGACAACGTAAAAGAAATGTGAGTTCATCACACCCTTCACTTCTTTGAGATTTAACTTATATATATTGACGGTGAAAATAATTTTTACATTATTATTGTACTTTAGTATGTCATAGCGTGCATAACCTACTTGATTTTTCATGTTATTAATCCCATTTATACAGACAGTTTATTGCAGTTATTTGTTAGGTAAAGAAAGATGCAACTTAGTTTACCGAGTCCAATCGAACTCAGTACTTTCAACGTATAGCGTAAAAGTTTCAAAAGTCCTATTGATTCAACGTTAAGAACTAGATTGAGCCTATCAAGTTTAAATTCCGAATGTTTACAACTAGCAGGGACAGATGTAGCACTGTATTCACAGGACCCATAACTTTCGGCATCGAGCACAAATTTATATGTAAAAATTCATTAAAATTGCAACAAATAATAGATATGAACGCATAACTTTAAAAATATAATGAGCTCAATGTTAAGAACCTTAAATATTGAACTCATAGAGTTTAAATCCTGCATCCGCCTAGGGTGATGTGATAGTGTAAATTCTTTTTTACACCGTTAATATATAGAAGTTAAACTCATTTTATATCCACTATATTTTTTTCCCAAATAAAGAGCAACCCGATGTATAAGCTCTCGCTATGCGCGGGGTCTGAGAAAGAGCCGGACCACAAATAACTAGGAGGGAAAAAAAAAAGAGATCTATTATTGACTGGTTTGGTTCTTGAAAATTATTTGACAGGTTCATGGAGTATTGAATGCAGTGAGTTGGGGAGTGTTAATGCCAATGGGTGCAGTATTTGCAAGGTATTTGAAGGTGTTCAAATCAGCAAATCCAGCTTGGTTTTATTTACATGTTGCTTGTCAAACTAGTGCCTATGCTGTTGGCGTTGCTGGATGGGGCACTGGTCTCAAACTTGGCAGTGATTCTGTTGGTATTAAATTCACTACTCACAGGAATATTGGTATCACTCTTTTCTGCCTTGGAACTCTTCAGGTATTACACTTTATCTTATATGGACTTTTATACACATCTGAAAAAGTCTAGTGGGGCGGGTTCAACTAAACTAATTGCTTTCGGTAACCATATTAGACATATAATTAGCTTTGTCTTAACGTATTAATTCTAAATCTTGAATTCGCTTCTGCAGACAGTTGCAAACGCACAAAAGACCAGACCCTTAAATAGAGAGCAAAAACTTTTTCTTTTTTTCCCCTCTTTATTACGTAACATGCTAACCATCTTAACAGAAATAGCTCGGTCAGATTCATTGTTTACTTTTCATAGCCGGTATACATAAATTATACACTGATATACATTAATTATACATATATTATATATCTACTTACTATTTTTAACTTAAGCCATTGGGTGAGTGACTAATAAGGTAATTCTTTTAACTACTTCTATACATAACACAAGACTAAAAAGCACCACGGTGCACTAAGCTCCCGCTATGCGGGGGGTTCGGACCATAAGGGTGCATTGTACATTTGTCTTACCCTGCATTTCTGCAAGAAGCTGTTTTCACGGCTCGAACCTATGACCTCCTGACACATGACATCAACTTTACCAATTACGCCAAGACTTTCCTTCACATAACACAAGACTGAGGCCCATTATTAATTGCTAACTTTGTATGAATGAATACTTTTCAGGTGTTTGCTTTGCTTTTGAGGCCAAAGCCAGACCACAAATACAGATTATATTGGAACATTTACCACCATGCTATTGGATACGCAGTGATCAGTCTGAGCATTGCCAATGTGTTTGAAGGATTTGATGCTTTGAATGGGCAAAAGAATTGGAAAAGAGCTTACATTGGAGTGATTATTGCCTTAGGGGCAATTGCAGTTTTATTAGAAGCATTTACTTGGTTCATTGTCATTAAAAGGAAAAAATCAGACTCTAATAAGAACCTACAGAATGGAACAAATGGTGTTAATGGGTATGGAAATGGGACACGTCAGCAGGCATAAAATAGAGAATTTGGAGTACACATAAATGTCACTTTGGACATGTTTGGTATGCATGTATATGTATTGGTTATTTGGTTTAGATGATTTGTTTATTTATGATGTCTTACCATCAGATTTTGGGTTTTTTTTTCTTTTTTAGTTCCCATTTGCAGATGAATATATTCTTGTATAATACATGTTGAGAGACCACCTATTTGTGGTTATGTTTTGTTACTACTAGTAGTCTTTTCGTTCATTATTATCTATTTGGCAATAAGAGTTCTCTTTTAGTTTAGCACTACCAAAAATATGGTGTAAATATGATTTTAACTTATGCTAAAGATAAATAGTGTAAAGTTTTTTTCCCCTAAAAGGTTACTTGCAATAACAAGTAACTTTCTATGACATGTCCAATTTGATTACTTCAAAAATAAAGAAAAAAATCTACTATAATTGGTTAAAATTTTTTTATGGTACTAGTATCTATAAACGTGCGTTGCACGTTAATAATGACGCGTGATGATTTAAATATTTATTTATATGAAAAATAATAGAAGTTAATTAGTGAGAGAAACTTTATGATAATAATACAATAATCATCTAAATGCGCAAAAATATTATTACATTAGCATAATACATGAATTTAAAATAAAAGGACATCATCAAAATTTATACAAATGATCAATTTTGTCATGTTAGTTAGATAATTATGAATTATAGTTTAAAAGAACTTAATGTGATGGTATCTTAACGAACACTTCTTTGTGGACAATATTTTTTTGGGTACGTTTCCTCCTAATGCTTTGGTTGCTCTGCTTTAACCAGAACTCTTGTTGTTTATCTTGATATCCCTCTTGAAAGTGCAATATACAATTGTTCATGCAAGAAAATATATTGTGGTAAATATAATACAATATTAGGATGTTTATCCTTGTGCTTTATTTATTATATTTGCAAAACATAAACATACTCAAAATTATCTTCATACAAATTTAAAAGGATATTCCTTAATTAGTTTCAGAAGACGAAAGTTGAATTCAGGGATAAGAATATACTTAGAAGCACATTGATCAATATCATAATTTTTGCATGCATGACGTTATCGTCAAAACTCCTATATACCATATGTGTACTATTACATAAGCTATTCGGCGTACATATTTTTCTTCAAAATCAACCTATATACAATGAAAGATCAACTTAGTCTATTATATATACGGTGACACTAACATATGTAAGAAATAATAAACTTGACAACAAACATGTATGGTGGAAGGCCGTTTGGTATTAAAGTATTTAAGTATTCTTCTTGGTAGTAATTACTGTGATGATTTTCTGCTGAGTCAAAAACAGAAAAATATTTTGTTCTTACTATAATATCTTGCAATCAACATTTTATTTAGTTGATCAACATATTCGTTTCTACTAGCTAAGATGTCTTTTTAATTCCATCATGCGATTTGCACAAATTGCGTTTTAATCTAATGATAGAAATATTTCTCTTGTTAAATGCACTACTACTACCATTGGGATCGACAACCAAGTGTTCAGAAAGAAGCAAATCATCTTTTATTGGATGCTCTTATTCGTTTCCGACACGAAGCTAGAAGACACTAAATATCGGATCTGTTCTTACTGTATATTTCTTCTCAGTTGAATCTTTTTCATTTGAGGCCAGAAGTATAACTTTGGCAAGCTAGTTTTTACAATCTCTACTTTTGTCGATTTTGGAACTACTGGTAATATTTGACATAAATTACCTCCCAAATCATTAATTTTTCAACAAACGGTTCATCAATATCCAATATACCTCTAGAACTCCGTTTGACACTTCGCCATAAGTACTTCATCCCATATTGTTAATTTTGCTTTTCTTATAAATTTAGCATCATTGCTCTGCTTTGATATATTTGTGATGGTTATTTGAGTTATTTGAAAAGGTATATCAAATCTAAAGTGGGCGGCCTCACAATAAAATCATTGTTGGTACACCACTTGCTATTATTACTAATATTGTCATGCCTCTTGATACGATATTTGCAAGTAATGCATGACATAGAAATGTTATTTCGATTCCGCCGGAGGCATCTACAAAGAATGATCCCGTTATACCAGAGCCAGCTCTTTATAATATAGTCTTGAAAGCTTGTTCTTGTTTAGGATTTAACTTTAGTTGTGCTTCCTCAAACACTTGTATAGCATTTTAATTCTTAATAATATATTAACCTTTTTACTTTGTGTTTTAACGCTCTTTTTATGGAATAAATTTATGTACCTTAAGATTTTTTTAACTTGAATAAGAATTTTACTCATGTGATGAACTTAAAAAATAATTGAATTGGATTCTCTTGCTAAAATTAATTAAAAGATTTAATCATTTGATTTTAACATAAAAATAATTTATTCTATGTTGATTAAGATCATAATATTAGTTCATCTCTTGTTTTGAATATTTAATCTTAATTATAATTTTATCCACCATAAATTTTATCTTCAAAGAGTAAAAGATTGATATGACATTTCACTAGATCTTTATGTCTATAGAATAATTAGTGGTATTGACTCTTACCAACCATGTTTTTTCTCTTTCTCACACATTTATATTCTTAAATATTTTCTTAGTTGTTGTTTAATAATTGGATAGTTTTTTTAATATTCCACAAAAAATTGATTAAAAAATATTATTTGAGTAGGAAAATAGTTCAAATATAATATAAAAATATATTATCGTGGAGGTTTTTTTTTCTTTTCTCAATGTCAACTCTTTATGCAGTCTACTTAATATATATATTTTTTCTATTGGACATTATTTAGTGGTAACGCATTGCCAATACAGAGGATTTTGATGAAACTAATTTTATTAAACCTTCCTACCTATTTTTAATAAGAATTTAATAGACAAATTTTATTAATTATAAAATATAAAATATTAAAAATTAGCATAGAAGGCATTGAAGTCCAAAAAATAAGTTACTACAGTTATGCCCTTTTCCTATGAGTTCTTCTGTTTAATATTTTGGGGCTATTTTGGTATATTAATATTGTATTTTTACTTCTATAATAATATAGGCTCCCCTTATTCTAAATGAATTTGGACAATATAATACATTCTCAAATTAAATTAGTAATAGGACATTATAATACGTTTTCAAATTAGATTAGTAATAGGAATTTTTAATAAGTATATCCTAAAAGTAATAGGATTACATGACTAAAAATATTTACTTGATTTTATATGAACTAGACAGCCGAAAAGTAATTATACTAATAGGATTCCTAAAGGTACTCATGTAGGATTCTTAACATGTAGTATTATATCCTAAAACTAATAGTATTATAAGGATAATATCTAGAATTCTGCTTATGTCCTTTTATATGAGTTATTTTGCTTAATATTATAAGGTTATTTTTGTAAACCGACATTATATTCATGCTTTAATAATAATATAGATAAAAATTCTTTGCATATTCAAACATAAATAAATTAACCAATACAATTACTGCCATCACTACCATCTTCAAGCCTCGCCTTCTCCCCCATAAAAGAGAAGGGGAGTGATACTTTTGGTTGGCATGCCAAAAATATTTACAACCCCTAATTGGTATACATAAATTATACAGTAATTATATATGATTATCTATATATATACGTATATTGTATATATATTGGTTATTTTGTTGAGTGGATGGCTATGTAGGTTAATTTTTTTAAAAACAAATGATTTGTCAAGTGGCATTTGTTGGCATAAAAGTTGGAAAAACATGGAATGGGCCTTCTAGAAGTTGAAACTTCAAAAACAGAGAACTCTGAGTAACAAGAGGCTAAGTTGAGAAGCGAAATGTTTAGTAGTTGCATATGCAAGCAAAGTCATTGTCTTTGGCAAATTAAGTATAACTTTTCTAGAAGAATTGCCCGATTGCTAGTCAATACCTAATTTGCCAAGAAAAAGTCAAGTCCACTTAAGTACGAAACTACTATTTAAATCCGGTTCGTCTTTAAAATGATATAAATTCAAACAAAACAGTTGTTTGAAAAATCTTAGGAGGAATATTTTATACTAACATTTCTTTGGAACTATGTATATATATATATATATATATATATATGTGTGTGTGTGTGTGTGAGATGTCGGCCAATCAGCTAATTTTAAGTTAATTTCTCAATAAACTTTTTAAAATCTTTTATAAGCTATATTGCTTAAGTTTGCCAGGAAAACTAAATCTATTTCCTTGAGAATCCACATTTTCTCGAATAAGAAAATATTATTCATGTTTGTGACCTTTATTTTTCAGAAAAATCGTAACAAAAATCTAGAGAAACCTCTTCTACCTTTGTAAGGCTAACCTCCCTTATCATTCCTTATTTTGCAAGGGAAACTTATTTAAATGATAAAATTCTTACAACTATTTAAAAGTGCACACTGCATTTTTTATTGAATATTAAGTTTTGTAACAAAAACCTTCCCTTCAACTTCAGTTCTCTTTATAGTTAATATTATACAAGTGATGTGAAACTTTTAACTTATACTATTAGTTTATCAGATTAATGATTGATCATCTGCATTCATGAGCCTTGAATTATATCCCTTTGACTTTAGTAAGGCGTCGTTCGGTAGGATATATTAAGAAAAATAATATATGTAATAGCTTTAATATTATTCATCACTTGTTTGGTGGTGTTTTTCAACTTATGTATAACTAATGCATGTATTAGTTAATTCAGTACTATTCTTATACATAACAAATCATGGTATTAGCAATGCCATGATTTTTAATATTGGATAAGCATGTAGACACTACCTTTCAAAATCTTTTCCATATTCTTTCCAAAAATTGTGGAGGGTATTTTTATAAATAAATTTGTTTTTAGAGTATGCAATGAATGTTATTTTTAATACACCAAACCAAATAATCGATAAGAAATAATCCAAACATAACTAATCCTATTATAATTAGTTCCGGAATTATTAGTAACCGCAATATCAGAAGAAATTCTTCCTTGATTCCTTTGACCTGAGACTGCTACTTGTATTTCCTTTACTACTCTTTCTCTGAAAGAGCGCAGTCAGCCATCGACAAAGGAATACCGAACTCTACCCGTGTAAGGCCTCGTAGCCAGGGAGAACCATAGAATCGGAAGGTTAGTACCGCTATTAAGAATACTTTCCGATGTTGACTTTGTAAACTAATAGGCCGGTATGTTACTTTTGAATCAAAGTAGCGACGAAAGGAGAAAATAGCTCAGTCGGTTAGAGTGCTGGTCTGTCGTGCCAGAAGTCGCGGGTTCGAACTCTATACAAAGGGCCGCAGCAGGCACTCGATAACAACAAGAGAAAGTCAAGTTTAGTATTACTAAGTTATGCTACTAACTGCAACAACGATATATTGATCCATAGACTAACCCAAGATATATAACAATGATAATGATTCAGCTAGTTCTTTTTTTTCTTTTCTTTTACGCAAAAAATAGACACATACAAAAATAATAGAGAATTGAAAGGAAAACAAAAAGGACATTCCATTCGATTAAAAATATGCATCAATTAATATGTGTATCAGGGCAAATTATGCACTTCATCTATTATTTCTTAAGGGGTGTGCAAAGTTTATAATGGACAAGTAAAAGTGAAAAGAGGGAATAGGATTTTTACACAAATAGCCGTCCATATTAATTATTTATTTATTTTAGTCATATATATAGATTATACATTAATTATACACACGTAATATATAAATTATATATATATATTATATATTCACCGAATATTTTTAATTTAAATAGTAATTTTCGCACCTCCCTCACAACCGCCGTAGTTGCTCCTTTCTTATACGCCATTTTCCTCCTTAATTCCTTTTTGCAATAAATTATGATTTTCATATTCTAACTCAGTAACAATATTATGTATATAACCAATTCATTATGGGTCACTTTCTTTCTTTCCAATCAAAGGGTTTTTGATGCGTTAATCTCCAGCTGATGGGCTTTTCGGCTTTTCTTTGGTAAATAGGGGACAAGTTATATATGCAAAAATAATTATTTATTTTAATTGTTACTTAAATATTATTAACTATTTATAACTTGTTTGGATGGTTGTTACCTATTGTATTGTATCGTATTGTTTCTTTAAATACAATGTTTATTTTGATTGTTATTTAAATATTATTGTATCGTATCGTTAAATTCGTTAATGTGTAACAACGAAAAGTACCACTTTATATAGCGATCTATTTGGCGTGGTCGCGTCGTTATCTCATTTTTTTTCTTCTCATATCGCCCGTCCTTATTTTTAAATAGTCTTATTTTATTATTTATCCTATTTTTAAAAAAAATAAAAAATTACCCTGTACCTTTCTTTTTCTTTGTAATATTGCAAGTTTGTTCTTCATGTTATTGGGACATAATACCATAAAACAACAACTGATAATACAATCTTTCCAAATATTGTATACATCAAAACAGTATAATATAATACTATACAATACCATATGATAGGGGGGAAAAGCAGATTTACTCAAATTTACAACTTATAATTGAAAAATAGCCACAGTTTCAAAAGTAATATAAATTTAGCCACTTTTTATGTAAAGATAAAATCTCAACAAAAGCACCCTTAAAAAGCCAAAAAAATAATATGTTGGAGTTTGAATTTTTTTTACATTCCAGCATAATATGCTGAAATTTCATAATGTTCCGTAGTTCCAGCATAAGTTCATATGCAGGAGCTCTAATGTCCAGCATATTATGCTGGAACTTTCCGTGTTTCTGCAAAATGGTGGTTATTTTTCAATGATTTTGCAAAACGCTGGCTATTTTTTTATTACCAATCCGAAAACTGACTAGCCCGTACTATTTTCACCATGCGATACATTATGAAACGATACATAATAACCATCCAAACAAGCTATTAGTGAAGTAAACTGATAACTACAACTACTTCACATTCTTAAGGTGCTAGATTGATGCTCATATAATTTATTCTCCTTTTCTCCTACTCTGTCTTAGAGATTCTAGATTTGTAGAGTTCAATGATTCCCTGCTTGGAATGGTAGGAACCAGCCTTTGCAATGGTCCAATTTACTTCTATTGCTTCCCTAACTTCACAGTCTCCCTTAAAGATAGAAATATTTTAGATGTTTTTACCGTAAACATTAAGACATCTAATTATAAGACTAAAACTGGTTCTCTTCCAGTAACAATTATTTACAGGATTCA
>MCJB01051225.1:34026-44720 GCA_002018475.1 Nicotiana obtusifolia | reverse complement strand
GGGGGGGGGGGGGAGACTACCCATTAGAATTGGTATTGAGTGATTCATTTGTGCCACGTGAAAGTCGTGTACCCCAGGTGACGAGTGGGTGCACAGGTTGTATATGGTATTTGACTGGTTTAGGCTACTTAGACTATTTCCATGCTTTAATTGAAATGCCATATCATGTTTTAAATTCTCATAGTCAATCTATTCTTATTTAATTGCCTCAATTGACTTGTTTAACTCAAGTTCTACGTTCTACTTGATAAATTGCTCATGCTTTAATTGAACTTGTTGCCCTTTAATTGATACATGTCATCTTTTTCATTGTTGATTTTCATTACTTGAAGTCATTGTGCGTGTTATCTCTTTCATTAAGTTTTCATTATTTGAAGTCATTGTTACTAGTCTATTTCGTTGCTATTATCTCATTTGAAGTCATGTTATTCCTTCCATTGTGAGTTATTTGTATTTAGTTCATGTTACACGTTATCTTTCTCATTTTTGAGTTACTGGTTGAAGTTGTGGAGACCGTATCATTTTGAAGCGAAGTTGATAATTGTTAAGATATCTTTCTTGTTAAGAATTTTACATTCATTATGATTGTTGATATTCTTGAACACGTTGTGGTGGAGCCGTCGACTATTATTGTGAAAATATTGATATTGTTGATTGTTGGCAAGTTGTGATATATTGGGCACTTGTGGTGCGAATTGTTATTGTAATGTGATATTGACGCGCATGAGGTGGTATAAGGCTTGGGGTTAATGTGCTTGCGGTAGTATAAGGTGGGACTTATGTGCGTGTTGCTTGTCGAGGAACTACGTGAAGCCATGCGGCATCATAAGGCGGGCTAAAGTGCGTGTAGCTATTTCGGAAAAACTATTTTCAAAACCTATTTCAAATGTAAGGTTCACGTGGCGGTATAAGGAAAGATTGTGATTGAGATTGTGAATTGTGAATACGAGGCGATACCTCGGTGGTGATTCTTATTGTACATGAGGCAATATGTTGTTGTGATTCTTGTTGTTTTTTTTTCCTTATTTTTGTCAGTTATTGTCCGTATATGATCATTGTGGTTCTTCTTAACTGATTTCCTTATATTATTTCAATGCTTACTATTTCGGTATTAGTTCATGCTATTAACAGTTTCGCATCAGTTATTTCTCTGCTTTATAATATTTTTCCTTATTACCTTTTCATGCTATTTATTTATATCTTAGTAGGTGTCTTGACCTGACCTCGTCACTACTCTACCGAGGGTAGGCTTGATACTTACTGGCTACTGTTGTGGTGTACTCATACTATGCTTCTGCACATCATTTTGTGAGATCCAGGAACATCTGCGCTTGCCGGTCATTGATCATCTGTTAGCTACTTTACGGAGACTCAAGGTATGCATGCTCGGCGTCCGCAGGCCTCAGAGTCACCTTCCTTTATTCTTATTTCCTATTGTATTTTCTTTCAGACCGTGATATAGTAGATATTCTAGTTTTACACTGTAGAGCTTTTGACTTAGTTCCACCGGTCTTGAGGAGTGTATTATTGTTGATTCTGTTTTCGAAAGTTTATATCAGTTATTCAGCCTTAATTTAGTATTCAGTTAATTATTTCTGTCAAGTTATTATTAATTGTTAGGCTTACCTAGTCGTAGAGACTATTTGTCATCACCACATCCTACGGAGGAAAATTAAGGTCATGACAAATGGTCTTTCAAATATGGCAGAACAAATTATAAAAGGAAGAACTGAGCTTAGGCAAGTGATAGACCAATTTGGATCTGATATCCATTACTTGCAGGCTCAATTGAATAAAAAGAATGAGGCGTCTGATGCCCAACAACAAATTGTTGTGCATATTGGACAGCTTGTGGAGCAAAAAGAAGAGTTATAACCATTCAACCAAAATATTATTAGCGATGCCAAGGTTGACGAAGTGTGCAAAAGTGAGGATGTCAAAAGTGAAGCGATTCTAGAGTTGGAGCACATTGGACTTCATTCTAACCATTTTTTCAACATTGTGTTCAATTGGTGACACGACAATTGATCCATTCGAGCCTATGAAGGAGTCAATGGATGAGGAACAAAGTGCATCTATTCTGAAATTTACGATGCCAATGAGACAAAATGACATCCCTCACTTGAAGGCCAAGAAGTGAAAGATGCGATTTCTATTGCTTGGTTTCTTTATTTTCACACCACCGCCCCAGGAATGTGACAGAAAAATTAATGCAAAATTGGGGGCACAATTCATATCCTCAAAGTGAAAGGAAAAGTGATGAAAGTGATGGAATCGTGCCACGACTATAAATAATGAGCTTGTTGGGAGGCGGCCTAATTCTACTACTTTTTTTTATTTTATTTTTTAATTGAATTTTTTTGTATTGTTTTTTTTTATGTTTTGTATAAGTAGGAGCACGGAATCAAAGCCAATAGGCGTGTGAAAAATCGAACATGTGGTTGGAACGAAGTATGGGGTGCCCGCACAAAGGATCATACCTGGGAAAAGTCTGAGTATCTCGTGAGCTGCTAATGCTTCGGCCTTTGGCCTACCAGGGAGTCTCATTCAATCTCTTGTTATTTATTGTATGCATTGAGGACATTGCACAATTTTAAATGTGGGGTGAGGAGATTGTCTGGGTGATTTTCTGTGCTATCTTAGTTTAGCTGTAGTACTCTTTCTTAGATTAGTAGTTTTTGTGTAAAGAGAAAAAAATTAAAATTGAGAAAAAAAATCAGGAAATTTGAATTTTTCCCGACGTTGGATTTTGTGGACAGCTTTCTTAAAGGACTAAGGTCCAATGAAAAAAAAACAAAAAGATTTTCTTTTCGTGTCTAGTTAGATTTAGTTAGATAATAATCCCCCTTAGTTTTTCTTTGTGCATCGAATCATTTTCAGGGGATGTAACTTGAACCGGGTAAGTTTTCTTATTTTTAGGATTAGATTTTTTTTCTTTGTTTTAGGAGTAGTAAAAGGAAAAGAAAAGATTTATTTGATACTAGCATATCTCGGCCTAAGCTTGAGTAGTACTTTCCTCTAGGTGCATGAGTAGTGAATAAAATAGCAGACTTTCTGACACCTAAGCTTAGGGTTGTGACTCTTTATATAGCTTATTCTTATTTAGTCGTTCGCGATGATCCTGGCAGTCTTAGAGTAGAATTGATCCATCTTGATTGATACTTGTGCTATTTAGGGTGAGGATTTCTTACATATATTCCATGTTTTGCATCTTAGTCAAGAACTTGCCCTGCATGTTATTGAAGCGAAATAAAAGTGTTGCTCTGTTTAGAAAATAATAATATGCTTTCTTTGCTATGTCTTGTGAATTTTAGCCTTTTCAAATATTGTACCACTAGTTATCCCTTTGATCCTGTAACCATTTGTTTGGAAGTCGTATTTTTGCCTTGATTCTTTTGTTGCTTCCCTAGTTTTTGCACCCTGCTTCCTTGCGCACTGTTGTTTAGACTGTGTTTTTAATTGATAAATTTGAAGAAATGGATGATGAAATGAAAGGTGACCAATGATTGTTGCAAAGTGATGAAAATGCCATCTTAGAAAAGAATGTGACATGAAAAAAAAAAAAGAATGAAATATTGCTTTGGAAAAAAATGAAACGTTCTTGATATGAGGGAAATACTTGTGAAACAAGTGACAAAGAGAGGGCAGAAAAATAAAATTAAGAGATGAAAATAATGGGTGATGAAGTCTAAAAGTGCAAAGTGCTTATGGGAGTGTAAGTCACTATCATATAATTTTCCTGCTCGTCCGCTAGCCTACAATACAATCTGTTAAAGTACTATTTGATTCTAATTTGAGAACACTTAATTAGTAGAGAAGTACATAATGGACAAGCCTATGGTTCTTGGTGCATACATGTGAATTCGTTTGTGAGTGCGAGAGTTGTTCTTTGATGCTAAGTCCTTAAATTATATTTATTCATTGATTTGAGTGTATGGACTATTTATTCTTGTGAGGGCACTGGTTTCATGACAGATAGGTGATGTTATTAGCTTTATTTGAGTAATCATGTGAGCGAGCTTAAATTTGGTGAGTTAGAGTTCCTTTATGAGATTTGGAGGTTAGAAGTTTGTTGTTTGTTTGTGACTTCTATATCTTACACGATGATCAGGAAGTGTATACCTGATGGTTGAGTTGTTATAGGGCCTAACTGTTAGTATTAACCGAAGTGGTGTTTCTAGGCTTGATTTATTGATAGCGGTTTTAATACTTACTCGAGAACGAGCAAGAGCTTAAGTGTGTGGTGGTGATGTTCGGTCAAAAATGCATATATTTAATCATTGTTGCCTCACATTCTAGTACTTCTAATCATCTTTTAGGTATTAATTATATTATTTTATGCTTAATTATATTTTAACTGTGTAAGAATAAAGTGATGTAAAGATGAAGAGATTTGGAGTAAAATTCAATAAAATGTGGAAGAAAAAAAGAAAGAAAATAAACAAAAAAAAATAAGGAGACAAAGCGGCGGCGCCCTATGGTGTTTTTTCCCCAAAGTGGGAGACAAAAAGAATAAGTAATAAACTCCCCTACTTAGCTCAAAGCTACAAAATAAATCATCTGATAACCTACTATATCCTTACTTCTTAACTTGCCATGAACTAGCGTTCTTATCAAGCTGCATCTCCTCGTAACCTCACATAGCACTAGTCAAAATATGCTCCAATCATTTGCCGAGTGTATACATGTAATTTTTTACCTTCCCTGAAATTTTACACATTTTAGTGTTTAAATATTTATTTTAGGACTAATACTGCTATTATCACTAGTTTTAGCCTTTATTGATTAATTTCATCTTAAAAATAAAACTACAAAAATATTTTTTCTTTATTCAAGTTACTTGGTATTTTGTCAAGTTATTTTCTGATTTATTCTACTTTTGATAAAATCTAAAATGAAAAAAGGAAGTCACATGAATTTAGAATACTGAGTTTTTTCTTAACTTTGTTTTGTTAATATTTTAATACTTATAAAAAGAAAAGGTTAAATGTTTTCTTTATTCCATAGTTAGAATACAAAATATTAGTTAAATTTTCTTTAGTTTATATCTCTTGTTTTAATTATTTTTTGCTTTGAATAGCTAGAACTAAAGGAAGAAAAGAAGGAGCAAATGAAATTATTCCACCTTACCACAAATGAATAAAGTTTCATAATAATTCACATGGCACACAATTTGATCACGTTGCACTTTCTATTTTTTTTTAATCCACAATTCCAACTTACACAATATTATCAAAGCATGCACGCACAATATGACGGGGGACATCTTTAATTGGGGTCCACATGGTTTTGGGGATTTCTTTCTCCTCAAGCACAATTATTAGGAAATAGACATAGAGAATTTAGAGGGACATTAGGGGGAGAGGAACGAAACAGATAGAGAAAAAGAAGAGAGGAAAGGGGGAGACGGACAGAGGGTCCAAAAAATAGAGAAAGAAAATCAGTCACCTTTCTCCATTGCTCTCGTTATTCTCCCACCATTAAAGCACTAGCACTATTAAACTATGTTTGAACCATAAATTAACAAAAGCTCCTCTGGTGAAATTTTCTTTACTTCAACACCACCCTTTCTGTCGTTAAAGTTCCACCATCACCGTCCTCTATCATCTTCTTTGCCAAAAGCTAATAAATTACAAATCAGAAATGGATTAAACATTGAGAATAAGTTTCGGGCTAGCTCTGAACTCCTATTGAAGTTGCCATTAGGGGGTGGGTATTGTTCGAGTGTTATGGTCTGCGGTTCCAATCCAGAATTGAAACAAAACCGAGGTGCTATTGTTGGATTGAACAAATTTGCTGCTTGCAAGGAGATCTTTCATCAATTCAATTTTGATTACTGTCTGGTTCCACTTGAGGTCAACTCCATACTTTTTTCTTTACTTAATCTATATTTTTCTCATATGTGTGATTTATGACTACTTGAGCTTCAGGCTTTAATTGTTACTTTGTGACTAATTTTCCATGTTTTATTTCAAGTCTGTTTGAGTTGAATTTTTAAGTTTAAACATTGTTGAATTCTTGTCTTGTAGATATGTGTTGATGCGGAAAAAAGAAAAAAATGATTTTAATAAACTGTAGGATTTGATAGAAGGATTCGAGCTTAAACGTAACTGACAATTTGGATTTGAAATGTTTTTATTACTTTTATTTATTGCTTATCGCCAGTAGTATGCTTAGGCCGACCACGCATGGGTAGGCAATAATAGGATGTTTTATTATTTTTAGTTTTAGAGGTGAGAGGTCGTCCCCTTAGTTACTATGATTTTGTCAGGGTAATGCCCCAGAGTATTTCTAAATATTTATCAGGGCGATGCCCCGTATTTGGAGGCCATGAAAAACCTCGTGGAATAAGTATAGTTGTATGTTAGTATTTAGGACTTTAATTTTCTTTTCTTTTTCTATTGTCTTTTATTATGTGGGGACGACCTTGAACCTCTTTTGCATTTATTTTTATTTGGTGTATTTTTACCTCAACTTGAGTATTCTTTAAAGCCGATTAGATCATGTATGCAACCGTGACCTTCACGTGACTTGGAGAATGCCTAACACCTTCTCCCCGAGTGAAATGAACTCCCTTTCTCGGAATTTCTGGTGCAGATTATATTTTAGAGTCAAAACGTGTTTTAATAATAGGAAAAATTATTTTTTTGTTAAAACGGTGACTTGACACACCGAAACCAAATGTCAAGCGGCAACTCTGAAAATCCTTTGAAACACAAACTTTGTCACTTTCAGTTTGAAAACCCTTTTGAGCTTTAAAAACCACATTATTCTTTTTAAAAGGGTTAAGGTGAAAAATGGGGTGTGACACCGAGTGGATACTCATCCTCATGATTGTTAAGCCAACTTCGTCAAGTGCTCCGAGATGGTAGTATATGTGTTTCGCTAAATAGAAGGAAAACTCTTCATAGAAACCTCCTAAGGATCACATAACCTCACACCTTCTTAAAGGGGATAACCCACCTACTACCCTCAAATCGACATCTTCCCATGACCCTACCATGGTTACAACAACTAGGAAAACAATTAATACTTCCGAGTCTACACTCATCGACAAGTTATAAGAATCAATTCATTCCTCAAATGAACAACTGCAAGTTCTAACGACACACCCACTTCTCAAAACTGTACAACACATTGAGACGATGATAAAGTATCCATAGTTCTTCGCATCCCATCCTCAAAATCACAAGCCGTCGGTGAACAACTGATACCAAGTTCTCAATATCGCACACGAATCGAATAGAAAGAATTTGGAGATTTAGGCTTCAAGCTGAAATAAGGTCACACAATAAGGAAAGAAAGAAGTGAAATCTTCCTAGATTCCTTGTAGCCACTAGAAGATAAGTGTGGACGTCATCATACCAATTTGTAAGAGTCTACTAGCCATTTGCTCATGACTCGTAGAACCTATGAACCTAGTGCTCTAATACCAACTTGTCGCGATCCAAAATCCACAAACTCGTGATAGAACCCAACCCCAACGTGCTACGTAAGAAAAAGATATAATAGTGTAACTCAAGTGAAAGATAATTATTAACAAGGATTGTTAGATTAATTCCATACAACATCCCAAGAATTGGTAGTATAAGTCATAAGCCACTAAGATTTGGATTTACAAAGTTGGTATGAAGAATAAGCACAACATCTGTTTGAATGTACATAAAAAGGATTGCAAATCCTAAACTACCAAGAACAAGTGATAGCTTATCTCTAGAATGCAGGTACATCTTCAAAGCCAACATTCGTCATACACAACATATTTGCTCCCAAATCTGCACGGAAGGTGCAGAAGTGTAGTATGAGTACAACTAACCCATGTACTTAGTAAGTATCCTAAATAACCTTGGTGAGGTAGAGACGAGGTTCAGGACAAGGAGACTCACTATACATAACATGTACAGCTCAATAACATATACATATGCCCAACAAAAGTATCAAAATCTAAGCATAAAATCAGGGTACAACTAATCAGGGCATATAGAGAAGATGTGTGCATATAAAGAAGATATGCATGAAATATCAAATATTCCATGAACAGTTGCATATAGGTAAGATATACATGGAATATCAGGTAATCCATCAATAGTTGCATATAGAGAAGATATGCATGGAATATCAGGTAATCCATCAATAGTTGCATATAGAGAAGATATGCATGTTTAAACAAGTCCAGTTACATGGATCCACATACAGAGAAGATATGTACCATGATTTATCTCATCAAGCAAAGCAGCATATAGAGAAGATATGGAATGAAAATCATGTATACATCCAAGGAGTTTGCAAAAAGAGAAGAGACAAAGTCCAACCAATGATCAATTTTACCAAGATCCATATTAACCAGAAACCCGTCTATTTCTCACAACTTGTGTGTACGCCATCAAGAGAGAAATATAAGAGTGTAACCCTAGGGAATGAATCCTTATCCATACACTGCATGGACAACTCATGTGCCATAACTACACGGACAACTCACGTTCCATAGATTAAAACAACTGCACAGACAACTCATGCCATAATAACTCAACCTGCACAGACCACTCACGGGCTGCCAATCTAGTCCGTCACAAAGAAAGCATATACAAGAACACATGTATATGACATATCCAATAACATACTCATGGACTGAGAAAAATAGCATGCTATGGTGTATGCATGTGCGAAGTGTACAATTGTGACTCAAATTAGGTGGATACGCCATACATATCAAATATCATGCTCAAACGGGGAATTAATACCTTTACATGATCTCTAGCATGATTCACAGAGTTCACGTAGTCATACAAACAAGTAAAGCATGATAGCAGGAAGCACAATATCCAAATCAAGGCATAGTATCGTCTAAAGACTACTCTAGTAATGAATCATACATAGCACCCGCATGTACGCTCGTCACCTTGCATACACGTAACATCTCTCACATTTAAATTAGAAAAACAAGGTCAGTTCCAAAGGGTTATTCCCACATCTCTAAAAACACCTTCCCGCATGGATCGACCTTCGAATGGCTCGAATCTAGCCAAAAACAACTCAATAACATCAAATAGTTCTATAGGAATCAAACCCCAATGATAAAGGTTGAATCTTTAATCAAATACTCAAAGCCAACCAAAACGTTAACCCAGGCCCACACCTCAGAACCAAACAAACCTCACAAATCCCGAGTACCCATCGAATATGAGTCCAAATATCTAATTGGTTTCCAAATCCAACCTCAGTTTGATGTTCAAAACCCCAAAATTCATTTTCTTAAGTTCAAGTAAAAAAAAACCCAATTTCTTCTTTTCAAATCCTTGATTTAGATATAAAAATCCATGAAAAAAAATATATAATCAAAACAAAGATAAAATTACTTACCCGCATGATTTGGGTGTTTATCCTCCAAAATCGCCTTACTTGTGCTCAAAGAACTCAAAAAGTGAAGAAAATAAACTCAAAATCCTAAAGTTGGATGTTTTAAAGCCTCATAACTTGTCCTTCTTTGCGATCGCAGTCACCAAACTTGCGATCGTGGTTTCTAAATTCCTTATAAATTGAAATATATAAGCTTCTGAAGTCAGCCCAGTAGCAGCAAAATTTCTTCTATGCGATTGTGGGAATGCACTCTGTGATCGCGTTTCACAAGTCCAAAATGGCAATTTACTCTTTGCGAATGCGGCCCTGAGCTCCACGATCGCGATGTACACTCCTGTAGCCAGAAACCAACAACTGGAAAGGGTCTAAAAAAGGTCTAAAACCACCCTGAATTACACCCGAGGCTCCCGGGACCCCATCCATTATACTAACAAGTCCAAATATCTTATTCAAACTTATCCAAAGACTCATCATGCAACCTTCAAAATCGAGAATTAAACACCAAAACTCATTATGCAACCTTCAAACTCATGAACATCAAATATCCACAACCAAACGTCTGATTCATACCAAATTAACTCAGAATGAAACCAAACTTTGCACACAACTTTCAAATGAAAAAATGGACCTATTCCAAGTCCTGGAATAAAAATTCTAACCCGATAGACATAAAGTCAACACATAGTCAAACTTATAAAATTTCTAAACCTTCAAATTGCCAACTTTCGACAAAAAGAGCAACTTATCCTAGGAACATCCAAATACAAATCCGGATATACACCTAATTCCAAAATCACCCTACAAACCAATTGGAACTATCAAAACATGAATCCATGGTCGTTTACTCACAAGTAAAACCTTGATCTACTCTTTCAATTTAAAGCTTCTAAATTGAGAATTACTCTTTTGAATCAGTCACATACTTCCTGAAAATCAGAACAACCATGCACGTAAGTTGTATTACATCATATGAAGCTATTCACGACCTTAAATCGCTGAACAGAATGCTAATGCTCAGAATGACCGGTCGGGTCGTTACACTCAATATGCCAAAATCTTACAGTACAATAATTAAAATACATAAATATACCGTCGTACCACATATCAGTTCAAACCAGTGCCACACATGCAAGGACAATATCAATATGTGATATAACATATAACTAGTCCATAGAGACAGAGATATAACAAACAAATATAATATCATGACTGAAACACATGACTACGACTGTAACGACCCCACCTGTCGTATTGCTTTTTAGATCTCCATTCCCCCATTTAAGACTTTTTGTATGTGCTCTTACATTTTTATGACTTGGGGGGGGGGGGGGGGGGGG
>MCJB01051225.1:7660-30602 GCA_002018475.1 Nicotiana obtusifolia | reverse complement strand
AGGGGGGGGGAGGGAGAGGGGGGATGGAAAACACAGACTCCTACCTCTCAGTCTCCAGGGCATGCTGCTGCCGTATACTAGACCCCAAGTGCACTACCCGCAGGGGGTGCAGCCAATTGTAGCGGTTATACCAGAGCCCAGATTAGCCGCGACCATTGATCAGTAGAAGCAGCTGGACAGATAGAAAAGGCTACATCCTCCTATCTTTGGAGGTGAGCAACATGAGGACCCACATGACTTTATTGATCATTTTAGGGACATGTTGCATAACATGGGGTATTGGAGTCCAACGGGGTGGACTTCACTATATTTCAGGTAGAGGGCAAGGCACGTAGATGGTGGCAGTCTTATCTTTAGCAGGCCAGCATGTTCACCTCACTTGACATGGGACCAGTTCACACGTGTCTTTTCGGAAAGATTTATTCCACCCTCTTAGAGGGAATAGTTATGTGGTCAGATCGAGAGGCCCCAACAGGGTCAGATCTCTGTGACCGATTATGAGGCGAGATTCTCTGAGTTGTCTCGCCATGCAAATAATATACTCCCCATAGATGCAGAGAGAGTGTGGAGGTTTATTGCGGGCTTGCATCATGGAATCCAGGTTACTATGGCCCGAATGTTGAGATGTGGACTCTTTACGAGCAGGTTATAGAGATAGCTGGGAGTATCGAGGGTATCTACAGCCATGGCCTATTGTATACGAGGGGGGAGAAGTGGCCTCGACATTTTGGCAGATTCGCTGGTGCCCCATCTGGGGGAGTGGTCAGTTCATGAGGGGCCAGTCCAGTAGGTCCACGCATTCAGCACCACCGCCTACTCGGCCTGCTCTAGCGTGGCCCTACTTCAGCGCCATTCAATAGAGTACCTACAGTCCACCCACCATTAAGGGTTCTTCTTATGGATGTTTGGGTCATAAGGGCCAAACTCAAGGTCAGCAGTCTACCACACCGAGAGGTTGCTACGAGTGCGTGGGAGCTTGGTCATATGAGGAGGTTTTTCCCCAGACTTCGAGACAAGGCAGTACACTAGGGCCATCAACCCATGATTACCACACCAGCTGTCGCCTAAGATGTGGAGGCAGGTGGGTAAGGGTCGCCCAAGATGTGGAGGCCAACCATGTGGCGCTCCAGCTAGTTTCTATGCCTTTCCATCTAGATAAGATGTTGTAGCCTCAACGACGTGACCACAGGTATTATTTCTGTCTTCAGTACGAATGCTTCTGTACTATTCGACCAAGGGTCTACATATTCATATGTGTCTTCTGTATTTGCTCCTTATCTGGATGTCTCTCGTGAGTCCCTGGGTGTTCCTGTATATGTATCCACGCTAGTGGGTGATTCTGTTATTGTGGATAGAGTAAACTGGTCTTATGTTGTGACTTTCTGTGGTTATGAGACCAGAGTGAATCTTCTGTTACTTGATATGATCGACTGTGAGGTCATCATGGGCATGGACTAGTTGTCTCCATATCATACCATTCTTGATTTCCATGCCAAGATTGTTACACTAGCAATGCCAGAGTTGCCTAGACTGGAGTGGAGGGGCTCATCTAATAGTACATCCAGTCGGGTTATCTCTTTCTTGAAGGCTTAACATATGGTCGAGAGCGGTTGTTTGGCCTATCTGGCTCATGTTCG
The DNA here is from genome assembly GCA_002018475.1 of Nicotiana obtusifolia. Classification (NCBI taxonomy): domain Eukaryota; kingdom Viridiplantae; phylum Streptophyta; class Magnoliopsida; order Solanales; family Solanaceae; genus Nicotiana; species Nicotiana obtusifolia. Next base: position 28,965 of record MCJB01051225.1, on the reverse strand, counting down.
GGATACCACTGTGGAGACTCTCACGATTGATTCAGTGCCCGTGATACGGGAGTTCTCCAATGTATTTCCTTCTGATCTACCAGGCATGCCACTGGATCGCGATATAGATTTCAGTATTGATTTGGCTCCAAGCACCCAGCCTATCTCCATTCCACTGTACCGCATGGCTCTGAAAGAGTTGAAGGAATTGAAGGAACAGCTAGAGGAGTATCTCTAAAAGGGGTTCATCATGTCGCCATGGGGTGCACCAGTATTGTTTGTAAAGAAGAAGGATATGAGTATGCAGATATGCATTGATTACCGCCAGCTTTTAAAAGTCGGTATTAGGATATTTTTCTCATTCTTACACTTTGCTTGGCTGATTTTGGAGCTTTCGGAGAGGGAATTTTCACCTAGCAATCGAAGGTAAGTGATTTCTACCTAATGTGAGTTTAATACATAGATTATAGGAAGATTTCAACATAGAAATTGTAGAAATTATGGGATTATGTTGAAAAACCTAAGGTTTGGTAAAAATGGGATTAGACCACGAAATGATTTTGGAATTGAGTAGAAATTATATATGAATTCATAGGGACCTGGGTAACAATTTTTGTACAAAACTTTTCGGAATCTGGCCACGTGGGCTCGGGGGTAACTTTTAGGAACTTTTTGATTTGGGTTGGGTAATCGCTCTAATAGATTAATTATGAACTTTTGAGCATGTATAGATTAGTTTGTACAACTTTTAACTAGTTCTGGGTTGCTCGACATTATTTTGAGAATATTGGTGTGGTCTGAGGACCGGGACTAGGACTTGGAAGCGAGGTAAGTCTCTTGCCTAAACTTGTAAGAGGGAATTAACCCTTTAGGTGTCTAAATTGTTATTTGTTAGTAATTGTGGGTTCTATGCACGCACAAAGTGGCGAGTGTCTGTACGTATCTAAAAAATATATTTATGTCCGGGTAGACTTAGGACTTTATCGTACAATACTTGTATTATTTGAACCTAACTTGTTAGTTTAATTACTTGAATTCATAATTGAAATTCGATTAGGGATTATGTTAGACCAAGCTTTGTTACTTTGAGTTTTGACGGAATATTCGATTGTTGATAGAAGATTACGCTCTTTTATGTGCCCATCATGGTGTTCTAAACGTATATTCCGTAGTCCTAAGAGTTTCCTATTCCTGTTGATTGGGCCGAATGCCTCGGAAATATATATATATATGCATCCATGGAGCGGGTTGTACGACCTCGGTAGTATATGTACCCGATTATTATAGATCGAGCCTTACGACCTCGACATAACTCGTGCGTAATATCGCTAGGAGTCCGATTATACTGATATTTCCTTCATGACTTGAGAACTGACAATTACTTGATGGCTCTTATTTGTTGAAATCGCCATGTGGTCTTTGAAGATTTTAAGTTTATATTTTGTTAAAGAATCACTTATTTATTGTTTCCTATTTCATTTTTACTGTTGTATTTCATGTTTATTTACAATTCTTGCATTTTATTTATTAACCTCTAGTAAATATCGATGTTGACCCCTCGTCACTACTTCTTCGAGGTTAGACTAGATACGTACTGGGTACACATTTTTACGTACTCATGCTATACTTCTGCACAAATTGTGCAAGGTCTGAGGTAGGTACATCTAGTGTCCGTTCAGGCATGCACCCACATTACTCGGAGACCTAGTGGTGAGCTGCTTCCCCATGCTCCGATCTGCAGCACCCGGAGTCTCCTACCTGTTACATTTTATATTTCTTTCTATTTCATTTCATACAGAGTTGTAGTGGCTTGTCTATTCTACTAGATTGCTCGTGCACTTGTGACACCGGATTCTGATTTTCTAGTAGATATTTATAGTTTTTGCCTATTAATATCATCATCTCACTCTTATGTTTTATTTCAGGTTGTATATCACTATGGCCTTTTATACTTGGTCTCTTCTTTAAATAAAATCCATGACTTTAAAAGTAATAAAATGAATTACTAAATTGATAGTTCATTGTAGACTTGCCTAACGGCGACGAGGGCGCCATCTTAGCCTATAGCGGAAATTGGGTCGTGACAGCTTGGTATCAGAGTACTAGGTTCATATAAGTCTCACGAGTCATGAGCAGTCCTAGTAGAGTCTTGCGGATCGGTTGTTAGGAAACTTCTCTTTCTTTATCTCCTATCGTGCAATTTTTGTTGTGCTAAGTATCTTTCTCTTATTCTCTCAAAAATGGTGAGAACGTGCGCTACAGCTATGCCTAGCGGTAGAGGGTCCGCTTCCCCAACTGTCCGAGGCAAAGGCTGAGGCTGAGGCTGAGGGAGGGCCGCAGCTCCTATTAAAGGATGAGGGAGTCTTAGAGTTGCTCCCGTTGTACTGCCACTGGATCTAGTGGAGGATACAGTTATTGAGGAGTAGGATAAGGGGCCTGCAGCTGAGCCGACCCTTACGGATTTCATGATTGCACTGACATTTCAAGAGGTCATGGGTTGTATCTTGTGGTTCATGGATTCGATGACTCAGGCGGGAGGAGAAGCACAGACCCCTACCTCTCAGGCTCTAGGGCGCTTTGTAGTCGTATACTAGACCCCGGGTGCACAACCTATAGAGGCAGCCAGTTGCAACGATTATACCACAGCCCAGACCAGTTGTGACTGTTGATCAGCAAAAGCAACTAGATAGATGGACTAGGCTACATCATCATGTCTTTGGCGGTAAGCGACATGAGGACACACGGGACTTTATTGGTCGTTGCAGGGACATGCTACATAACATGGGGGTATTAGAGTCCAACGGGGTGGACTTCACCACATTTCAGTTTGAGGGAAGGGCCTGTAGATAGTGGCAGTCTTATTTCTATAGCAAGCTAGCAGGTTCACCTCCCTGTGCTTGGGACTATTTCACATCTCTTTTTAGAGAGAGATATTCCACCCTCTTAGAGAGAAGAGTTACGTGGTCAGTTAGAGTGGCTCCAACAGGGTCAGATGTCTATGACCGATTATGAGGCGAGAATCTCTGAGTTATTTCGCCATGCACTTATGATACTCCCCACAGAGGCAAAGAGAGTGCGGAGTTTTATTGCGGGCTTGCATTATGGTATCCAGATTACTATGACCTAATAGGTTAAGATGGAGACTCCTTACGAGCAATTTGTGGAGATTGCTCGGAGGAATGAGGGTATCTGTAGCCAGGGCTGATTGTACACGAGGGGAGAGGCGGTCTAGACATTTTGGCAGATTCAGTGGCGCCCACTGCCTGCTCGGAGTGCTCCTACACACCCCTACTTCAATGCCATTCTAGAGATTACCTGCCATCCACCAGCCATTCATAGTTCCTCTAGTGGGTAGTTAGGTTACCAAGGCCAGACTCAGGGTTAGCAGTCTACCGCATCGAGAGGTTGCTACAAGTGCGGGGAGCTTGGTCATGTGAGGAGGTTTTTCCCCAGACTTCGAGGCAAGGCAGTACAGCAGGTCAATCAGCCTATAATCACCACACCAGCTACAACACAGCCCGTCCGGCCAGCCAGAGGTAGAGGACAGTTGGGTAGGGGTCACCCTAGAGGTGGAGGCAAGTCAAGTGGCGCTCCAACTAGTGTCTATGCCTTTCCATCCAGACCAAATGCAGTAGCCTCAAGGACATGATCATATGTATTATTTCTATTTGCAGTAAGGATGTTTTAATACTATTCGATCCAAGGTCTACATATTCATATATGTCTTCTCTATTTGCTCCTTATCAGGATGTCTCTCGTGAGTCCCTGGTTGTTCCTATATATGTATCCATGCAAGTGGGTGATTTTGTTGTTGTGGATCGGTTATATTGGTCTTGTGTTGTGACTTTCTGTGGTTATGAGACTAGATCAGGTCTTCTGTTGCTTGATACGACCAACTTTGAGGTCATCCAAGGCATGGACTAGTTGTCTCTGTACCATGCCGTTCTTGATTGACATGCCAAGACTGTTACATTGGTGATGCCCGAATTGCCTAGATTGGAGTGGAGGGGCTTATCTATCAGTACATCTAGTCCGGTAATCACATTCTTGAAAATTCAACATATGGTCGAGAAGGGTGGGTTGGCCTATCTGGCTTATGTTTGGGATACCGCTGTGGAGACTCCCACGATTGATTCAGTGCCCATGGTACGGGTGTTTCTCTGATGTATTTCCTTCTGATCTATCAAGCATGCCACCAGATCGTGATATAGATATCAGTATTGATTTGGCGCTAGGCACCCAGCCTATCTCTATTCCATTGCACCCCATGGCTCCAAAATAGTTGAAGGCACAGCTGGTGGAGTTGCTCGAGAAAGGGTTCATCAGGCCGAGTGTGTCACCTTGGGGTGCATCGATAATGTTTGTGAAGAAGAAGGATAGGAGTATGCGGCTATGCATTGATTAACGCTAGCTGACCAAAGTCACTATCAAGAATAAGTACCCGTTGTCTTGCATTGATAATTTTTTTGATCAGTTACAGGGTGCTAGAGTGTTCTCTAACATCGATTTGAGATCTGGGTTTCATCAGCTGAGGATTCGTGCTTCAGATGATCCGAAGATGGCTTTCCGGACTAGGTATGGGCACTATGAGTCTCTAGTGATGTCCTTCGGCTTAACTAACACCTTATGGGCATTTTTGGATTTGATTAATTGGGTTTTCAGGCCATATATTGACTCATTTGTCAATGTCTTCATTGATGACATATTGATCTACTCACATATTATGGAGGAGCACGAGCAGCACTTAAGGGTTGTGCTTCAGACTTTGCGGGAACAAAAGTTATATGCTAAGTTCTCCAAGTGCAAGTTCTTATTAGATTCTGTGGCTTTCTTGGGACTTGTTGTATCAGGTGAGGGTATTAAGGTAGAACCCAGGAAGATCGAGGCAGTTCAAAGTTCACCTCGTCCTACCACAATAACCAAGATCAAGAGTTTCTTGGGGCTAGCAGGTTCTTATCGTTGGTTTGTGAAGGGCTTCTCGTTTACTGCAGCTCCTTTTGACTAGATTGACCCAGAAGGGTGCTCCATTCAGATGGTGTGATGATTGCGAGGCGAGCTTCCCGAAGCTCAAGACCGCATTGACTACAATGCCGGTGTTAATTTTGCCCTCTAGTTCAGGGATGTATACTGTGTATTGCGATGCTTCACCCATTAGTTTGGGTTGTGTATTGATGCATGAGGGATGAGTTATTGCATATGCTTCACGTCAGCTAAAGCCCCACAAGAAGAATTACCGCTTACATGATTTGGAGTTGGCCGTAATAGTTCATGCTCTCATGATCTGGAGGCATTATCTTTTTGGGGTGTCGTGTGAAGTATATATCAATCACCGTAGTTTGCAGCATTTGTTTAAGCAGAGGGACTTTAATCTGAGGCAGAGCAGGTGGCTTGAATAATTGAAGGATTATTATATTATTATCCTCTATCATCTAGGCAAGGCAAATGTGGTTGCAGATGACTTGAGCAGAAAAGCTGAGAGTATGGGTAGTTTGGCATTCATTTCGGCGGAGGAGAGCCCATTGGCTTTGGACATTTCAGAACCCAGTCGAATTCTTTCATGTGTTGTGGCTAAGTCTTCTTTATTGAGCGGATCAAGGCTTGACATTACGATGATCCGCACTTGCTAATTCTTAGAGAGACTGTGCTACATGTTGATACCCAATTTTGCCCTCTTATTCTTATAAATATCGTATATACTTTCAAAATATCATTTCTGCATCATCACCAATTTACAAGAGTCATATAAATACTTTTAGTAATTTTTCATAATTTTTAAGGCTTTAAACTTGATTTTCTTGCATTTAAATTGTTCAAATACTTATTAATTACTCCTTCAAATTATTTTGTGATGACTTAATCATCCAAATTTTATTAAATTACACCAACATATATGCTTTATAACATTTTACGTCATTTTTATATAATTACATCTGTATTTTTGAACTATTTACGCATTTTTTGCAATAATAGCCTATACTTCACAATTAACTGCATTTATCATTTTATTCAGGATCAAAATAATTTTTTATATTTTTATAATCTTGAACTATTATTTTTAAAATATTAAGTTTCATAAACAGTGTTTTTATATTTATTTAGCTACTTTATTAAATTATTTTCCCCATAATTTCTTTTATTTAAAATCTGGCCCAAAACTAGGCTAATTTTCGAACCAAAAGTTGGCCTAATACCCCCACAGCCCAAACAAAGCATCCATTTAAGCCAACCCGGTTGGACCACTTCAAATAACCCGTCCCGCTTTCCCTTTGATCCTGGTCGTTGATCTCAAATGATCAATGGCCCATAATAAACCTACCCATCTCTTTATATCCCCTTACCCAAAAATCCCTAACCCATGTCTACCCGTCTGCCATCCCTAAATTCACCAGAACCTTCCCCCTTTCTCTGAAGAACCCTAGCCGCCTCCTTTTTCAATCCCTCTCCGAATCCCTTTAACAATGAGATTCACTCATTATTTGCTTACCATATTTGTGTTCCTTTGCTACTGGTTGCTCCTCTATGGTATCACTTAGGTACTTGTTTGGTTTTGGAAAGTATTCTCTACAAAACAGACCAGGAAAAATCGATTCTAGGAATTTGGATGATGATTTCGTCTGTATACACTTAGCGAGGAACGATTTTTCATTTCTGGCTCGATTTATAGTTGGTTGGAACCAACTAGGGTTTTAATTTTGATTTCTCCCTTACCAGTTCTATTATTGATTACATGTGATATTTTCTTTCCTTATTTGTGCTTGATTGATTGTTTTCCATGTTTGTTCGTTCAATTTCTACTACTATATAACCCCTCCCCCTTTCCCCGTTCCCCTTCTAAGTCTAGATGACCATCGCTTGACTACTGTTACTACCACCACTCTCTCACTCTCACTCACTCTACATTATTCTAAGACTTTGATGTTGGCCGGCTGATAGCCAAGGCCACCGGAATTTGGCTATTAGACCTCTCTCAGTGTGAGCACTGCCGGGGTTCATCTAAGAGCCTTAAGAGCTCTGACACACTGTGATGACCCATTTTATTTATTATCTATATTGTATGAAATCAAGTTGAATAAGTTGCATTCAGAGTGAAATCGGTAAGTAATGAGACACTTAGTCTCTTTCAAAAAGACTTAAGTTGTAAAAGTCAACCGTACGTTGACTTATGAGTTAGAAGGCTCGGATGTGAATTTCGATGATTCAGTTAGTTTCGGGAGAGGATTTATGACTTAGGAGAGTGATCGGAATTAGTTTAGGAAGTCCCGTGTAGAATTAGGCTTGAATTGGTGAAGTTCGAATTTTGGCGATTTCCGGTTGATAGGCGAAATTTTGATCCGAAAGTCGGAATGGAATTCCGGAAGCTGCTGTAGCTTCGTTATGTGAAATAAGACTTGTGTGCAAAATTTCAGGTCATTCGGGCGTGGTTTGGTCGGGTTCGGATCAAAAGAACGATTTAGAAATTTTTGGAATCCTTAGGCTTGAATCCGATGCGAACTTGATAATACGATGTTGATTTTAGCGTTCCGATGGTTGGAACAAGTTTAAGTAAGGTTATAGGATATGTGTTCATGTTTGGTTAAAGTCCCGAGGATCTTGGATGGATTTTGAGTGGTGGACAGGGCTTAATTTTAGCCTTTCAAGAAGGCGTCAACATCGTACCTCCAAGAATAATCAGTATAAAATTATGCAAATTAACTCCAAATTCAGTTTTGTTTGAAGCATTAGATCCGTATCGAAATTTTAGAGCCATAGTAAAAGGAATCGTCCAATTCGGACATCGTATGAAGAAGTTATGCCTATTTTATGTCAGGGGAAAATTCCAGCGCCCAGGACAGCGCCCGGCGCCGCCCAGAGAGCCCGAGGCAGTGAAGGCAGCGGAGGCCACTGGAAGCAGCGCCATGGGCAGCGCCTGGCGTCCCCCGTGGCGCTGGAGGCAGAATGGGGTCTATAAAACGGGGTTTTGGTCATTTTAACATATTTTGAGCTAGGGAGGTCGGATTGAAGCGATTTTCAAGGAAAACATCGGGGTAAGTATTCTTTATCATAAATCCTTCATAGATCATGATTCCATACTCATTTACATCATGAATCCATGAATCTATAGAAGAAAAATCAGATTTTTTCTTCCAAATCTTCCAAGAACAAAAATTTGGATTTGAAGGTCAATCCGGTGTCGGAATTTGACAAATTTTATATGCATGGACTCGTATTGGAATGGGTCATTACATTTTTTGGGTTTTGTACGATTACGAGAAGTGGGCCCCACTGTCAATTTTGAGTTTAATTTCGGGATTTTACCCGGAAAGTTTGTGAATTTCAATAGAAATTGGTGTCCATTATGGGTATTGACCGTAATAAATTGTTTATGATTAGATTTGGAGCCTTCGGACGCAAGGTTTCAAGGCAAATGCTTGTCGGAACCTTGAATCCATTGCCAAGCGAGGTAAGTGTCCGTTCTAGCCTTATCTTGAGGAATTAGAAATTATGTGCTACGTGCTAAATTGTTTCTCGTTGAGAACAACGTATAGGTATGGTGACGAGTACCTATACGTTGGTGTCGAATATGACCGTGGGTCGTATGTTGATAATCGTTGTACATTAATATTATAATTGTTGAAAGTTATTGTGATATTGCGGAGATGCAAGAACAATTATGGTTCTAATCGCCGGATGTTATCCGTGATATTATTGTGAATTGAGGGCGGGTGGTACGCCTACCACATGAAATGAGCATTGTAATTGTTCCTATTGATTATGGATTATGTTCCCCTTTTCATCATAATTTAGATTGTTAAATGAATTAGTTAAATAAGGAATTGTTAAAAGTAATTAGAGGTTTCGTGTCTAAGTCATGGGTAGCGTCTTAGGAGTTAATAGGAATTTAAAAAGGGGTCCGGTGTCACAATAGTAGCGTCGTGTCTAGGTTTAACGAAAGATAAAGGGGTTGGGAGGTTAATTGATAAACATAGACGGTAATGAATTATTAACTTTTATTTAGTTAAATAGGAGTCGGGTATGGTTTGGTTATAACTAATTTCCCCCTGGCTAGGATGGTTGTTGATGTTGTTGTTTCCCTAATTGGGAGTTTGATGTGATGCATTGTTCTCTTGTTGGAAATTGTTTGTGATTGCTATGATGATGTAAGTGGGAGCGGGTGGCACGCCTGCCACAGGATATTATGTAAGTGGGAGGGCGCCACAGGATATTATGCAAGTGGGAGCGGGTGGCACGCCTGCCATGAGATATTGTATAAGTGGGAGCGGGTTGTACGCCTGCAACAAGAGGTTACTGGAGGAAAGGATGGCTTATGTTTCATATTATTGTGTTAAAGGCCAAATGGCAATGTTCCTCCTTGAAAGTTGTTGATCTGTTTGTTTTCATTAATTTGTTATGGCGATGTATATTTTCCTTTCTCTGTTTATTTTGTTGATGTACTTTTGTTATCTGTCGTAGATGTATATATGCCTATGTCTAACAGGTTTATCTAGAGTCTGGTCCTAGCCTCGTCACTACCTCGCCGAGGTTGGGCCAGACACTTACCAGCACATGGGGTCAGTTGTGCTGATACTACACTCTGCACTCTTTTGTGCAGATACCGGCGCCGCAGGTGTCGGACAGTAAAAGGACTTCTAGCTTTTGTGTGACTTTTCAGGCGACCCAAGGTAGTACTGCAGACGTTCGCAGATCTTGGCGTCCTCTGTCTATTTCTTTTAACTGTTTCTTCCATATAGTTCGGAAACAGTACTTTTGTTATTTCTTTCAAGACCTTGTGTGTAGTACTCTTAGACAGTCTGTGAAACTGTGATACCAGGTCTTGGGTAGTTTGTTTCAAAGAGGGACTATTTAAAGTATTTTCCGCACTTTGTTATTAAATTATGTTGTATATTCATGAATGGATTGATTATGAATGATAATGTAGTAAACGAAGTAAACTATTGGCTGGCCTAGCTTTCACTAGTAGGCGCCATCACGACTCCCGAGGGTGGGAAATCTGGGGTCGTGACACACACAAAGAATTTTGGGGGTTTCTGTTGTTCTCTCCTTGTTACTGATAAGCAAGTTGTTAGCTCTTAATTTCTACCTTATTAGCTCGTTAGTTCTGCAAACTGGTGAGTAATGAGACTCTTGCAATTCTATTATCTTTTGCTTGTGTTCATGTCATTGAGGCCTTTGTGAATCAATATGATATTGTTTGCCTCTGTTGGTATTCATGTTTGCCTTAGAATTATCATGTACCCCTGTGCTTTTCTAATATCTAAACCTGCTTCAATTTTGAGCTTCGATGCATGCCTGTTATATGTGTTCAATTTGAATGATTCTGATTTCTCTCAGCCTGCTCTACTATTCTAATTACCTATTGCTCTTCAGGAGCCCTTTCTCATGCCTTGCCTTGGATTCTTGCATTCTTAAGGAGATTATCTCCTACCCAGAACTTACTTGAGTGAATTTCTTTGGGATAAATCCTTCATGTGTGTTCTACTGTTTTCTTGCTTACATGAGCCTTATGTGCCAATTACTGTCTCAGTGTTTTAGCCAAACATATTGCTCCCTGATGTTGTTTTTTTTAAATCCTGCACTCTTTAATATTGCCTCAAACTTCTAATTGATTTTCAATATACTTAGCTTTTTCTGTCATGCATAGTTAACTAGCATAAGCCCCGGGGTCTACCTGTTTCTTCTGCCTACCGTGAAGTCTTTAGACCTTGGAATCTTTGTGTATATTCAGCAAGTTAGGTTGCCTGTTGACTGTCGTAGATCATTCCTACTAGCATGTTTATTATGTGCATTAGGATCTCATGAGAAAATTGCTGTCCCCTGACTATGACTTTGTCAAGACATCCATGATTAAGACCTCCTAGGTCTAAAGTCCTTTTTAGATTAATTCTGGTTCATGCTTTACTCTAAACTTGTTGTTTTGGAAAACTTAGCATGTCTCACGCGATCGCATAGAATAAAATCTCTGCTGTACTGACCCGAATTTAAAAGCTTATATCTAGCAATCTATAAGGAATTTGGAGATGATCCAAAAATGAAACTTGTAGCCGTTGATGTCTAAATTTCAAAAAAGCAAATCATTTGTCATTTGGTGTTTTTTTACAGAATGTTATGATGAATAAATTACATGCTATTCGAGAAGAATTTGGGAAGTGTAATAGATGTTTGTGCTTCGCGAACGCGGGGAAATGGCTGCGATCGCATAGAGTAAAAATGCTATGGAAATTATTGTGCTTCGTGATCTTGAAGAATTTTCCGCGATCGCATAGAGTAAATGACTGAGCAGCGTAAGTTAAGTTCTGAAAATGAGGCTTCTTGTCATTTTCAATTTTTGAAAATTTGGAGCTCAGGGAGAGGCGATTTTCGAGAGATTTACAAGGAAAACACCGGGATAAGAGTTTCTAACTCAATTTTGGTTAAGTTACATGATTCTATTGTTGTTGTTATCAATTAATTAGTGTTTTGGGTTGAAAATGGTAGAAAATTTCATAGACATTATTTGAGGATTTGAAGGCCTAGTTATGGTCCAATTTGAGTAATTTTGGTATGGTTGGACTTGTTATTCAATGAAAGGTCCAAACGGTCAAATAAACCGTGCTCACATAGACTACTCAAACCCTGACACAGAGCTTGTACACATACCTGACGATCATGCACAAGAATAAAGAGAAATCTCTTCTTTGCAAACTTCTTGTCTTTTAAAACATTTCCTTTATGTTTCAAAAGGAATTCCCCGCTTCGAATCCCCTAAAGGAAACGAGTCCAAGGGCCGCCTTAACTTGAGTTCGAATAGTCACTCTCTCACTCAGGGACTGCCGTCCGAAAAACAAACTCAGACTGTCGAGTTTATTAGATCTCGGGGACATAAGACCTATTAGCAAACCCCCGAACTTCAAAGCCTAAGACCATTTCGAGCTAACAGCACTCGAGGGGACATAAGACCTATTAGGCAACCCTCTAACTTTAAAGGCTAAGGTCATTTCGAGTTAACAGCACTCAAGGGGACATAAGACCTACTAGGCAACCCCCAAACATTAAAGGCTAAGGTCGTTCCGAGTTAACAGCACTCGAGGGCACAAAGCTTATTTGGAAATGCCAGAATTAAAGGGCTAAGGCCAATCCGAGTTAATAGCACTCTAGGACACAAGCTGATTTGGCAATGTCCGAATTAAAAGGCTAGTCGTTCCGAGTTAACAGCACTCGAGGGCACAAAGCTTATTTTGCAACGCCCGAATTATAAGGCTAAGGCCATTCCGAGTTAACAGCACTCGAGGGCACAAAGGTTATTTGGCGATGCCCGAATTAAAGGGCTAAGGCCATTTCGAGTCAACTAAACCCGAGGGTACAAAGCTTATTTGGCATTGCCTGAACTATAAAGGATATGGCCACATAAACACGGCTCTAAGACGTTAGAAGCCCGTGACAAAAACAACAAGGTATTGAAATTTCTTAACCAGTTCTAAAGGCTACCCTCGAATAATTATAAACCTAAACTACTTTGGGGAAGAAATTTTATGGTAACATCGAATCCCCATGCAGCCTCAAAACGAAATAGTGTTAAAGGTAAGGTTCATTTGAGCCTTCGAACACATCCTAACTATTTCATGCTAAGGTATATTGATCTTTGCGAATATAAATAAAAAAGAAAAGAAAAAATTTTAAAAGCTGTGAAAGGCAAGTCTTATATGTATCAAAAATCCTTTCTACAAGGACTGAATAGCCCCGATACAAAATTTTTACAGAGGCCGAGTAGCCTTGATACAGAGTATTAAGCACAGAAAGGGATAAAATCCAACAGAAGCGACTTTATCTAGACTAGATCCCGCCTCGTCATCAGAATTTTTGGGGTCCTCTCATTCTTCGGACCTGAATGAACCCTCGGAATCATCACGAAAGAAGGATTCCCCTACTATATAAAGGGGGGTCTAATTATTTATAAGGACAATTTGAATCTCATCACGAAAGATAGCAATAGACTGATCTCTTTAGTTATTATAGTCTCATTATTCTATTTCCAACCTCGATCACAATATTTATTGACCCGAGGGCGGTCAACATACAAGGCTAACGCCGCCCGGCTTGTGTGGTTTGTATTTATTTTTATCGTTAATTCTAGTTTCAATTTGATTTCTCATTTTTATATCAAACTAGATCACGTATTCTTAAAACGGCATAAAGATTCAATTGTTATCTGATTTTGAGGGTAAACATACCCGTAAAACTGTACAATTGAAATTATAAGTGGTTTATAGACAAGTCACTCAACTTTATCCTAAAATGATAAATGAATTAGACAAAATGTAAGACTTACCGTTAAAATCGAGATAAGACAAAAGAGATCTTGAACCCGGGAATAGAGCTTCCGGAGGCAGTAAGAACAATATAAATAAGTAAGAAAGTAAAATATTATTGAGCTTTGAACTAAGTGTAGTACATGCTTGTTAGAAAATTTGTGTCCTTTACAATGATGGTAGAACTCACTATTTATCGTTACACGTAGGGAAAAAGGTCCTAGGATCAAGTCCCTCAAGAATTTGTAACAGTAGGCAGTGAATGACATATTCTTGGTAACGGACCGTGCACTTAATGATATAGAATATTCTTCATTAAATGCTACCGGGTGGTAGGCATTTATTTTTCCTTTATGAATATCATTCTCTCCGATAACAAGCGAGATCATTGCCTCCGGGCCCAACTATCTTATGTCCACGTATCAGTTTTTTATGCGATCATTAAATATGAACATTTTTTACCCTATTAAGATAGTCCCCCTGCTTTACGGTGGCATAACTTTGTGTCACCAGGTAGTTGGTAGTGATAGCTTTTTTGGCGGAAAATTCTCTAACCCCCTTTGAAAAGTATCTGACGGTTGATTAGACGCAAGTCTCTCTACATTTAATGCCCCGAACACACGTCATTTCACGATTCAGCACCACTTTTGCCAGTTAACGATGTAATTGTGGCCACGATATTAGCCGCCTATTCCTGTACTTATACGCATCAAACTTCTTCATTTACACTTTATAATTTTCCAAACTTTCTCAAACTTTCTTTACTCAACTCGTATTTGTCTTCGACTTTCTCTAGCCTTCTTCTTCAGAGAAAACCTCCTCTTCCCTTATGATAAAAATGGCTTCTTCTTCCAAATAACGTAGTTCCTCAAAGTACAAAGGTAAAGCTAATCATCCTAAGGAGCCTTTTAACAAATAAGGACTTCGAAGAAAAGTACCCCTCCGCTAATCCCTTCACGTGGGTTGTTGGCTTGTATCCTTCCACTCTCCGTCCTTCCACCATTCCTATTATGAAGGAAGACTCCCATTTCCATCACATAGACATCACCACTCTTGGCTTGGCAGAGCGAATAACCTTACCCAAGAAGGGTTTCACGTATTTATATATGTATCCCTTCACTTTGGGGCCGTTTTCTTTGAGCAGGGAGCTTGACTCTGTTATCATTGAGTTCTGCATCCATTACCAGGTATGGTTGGAAAAACTAAGCCCTTCTACATGAAGGACTGTTGCTTGTCTTTGGCGTCTATGCTAGGAGACGAAAGAGGAGCGAACTCTGACTCGACTAATGAACCTTTATTCCCCCAAGATTTTCCGCGGGGGAATGATAAATTTCAGCAAACGTGGCCACCATGATCTGTTAACCAGCATGGATGATGACAACGACCGTGGGTGGATGGAACAGTTCATTGCAGTTGCCACCGGGGACATCATTCCGGCCACGGCTCCATCCTTTCCGGAATTGTGGAACCGCACTCGTAAGTTCATCGCTTGTCTCTTCTTTTAAATAAAGATCAGCACGTGTTGTTACTGGTTCCTGTTCTTTCACATATTTCAGCAACTCAGTGGACTCCACCGAGGGTTAAAGGCTTGGACCGGTGGGTCCAAAAGACTTTGAATTTCACTAGGCCCGAGACCCGCACGTGGAAAGAACTACCCCTTAATTATGGGTGGAAAGACAAAAATCATGTTAGGTTGAACTCATCTTGTTTTTTCCTTTCGTATATGAAAGCGGATTAACCTTTTTCTCTTGTTGAATTCAGGTCTACCCCAGGGCTTAGTTGTCTTCCCTGAGAAGGACATTTTGGCTAATCCTACTGACGCGGCGAGGCTGCTGTAGGAGGCTATGACCGGAACAGGTGTCTCCGAGCCTGCATCTGGTGGAAGCGCTTCTTCTCGGAGTTCCCCGCCAGAGAACAAGCAACAAAAAAGGAGACGTTTCTCCGCGGGCAGGGGAAAAAATAAAAAGGCAAAGGGTACCACGCATGAGCCGTCTTCGGATGCTGTGGTGATGAGTGCCGCACCCAAGCTGGCCATAGACACCATGGTGACTAACTATGATGGAGGAGCCAGTGATGAGGGGGCTTCTCTACATAGAATACGATGACCTTCATCTTCTCAACAGAATGCTCAAACTTTTGAGTTAATTATGCCAACCAAGGACAATGCCTCGGCACTCTAGGGGGAGTATAACGTAATGGAAGACGCTAACTCCCACTTCTGAGTCCCAGTCACAATGCCCGGTACCATGTGGCTGAGTACTGGGTCCCTTCCGTCTTTGGTTGATGTGCAACCAACAACCAGCACTGTGTTCGCCACAACCACTTCTCAACATACAACGCCATCAGCTTCATCTCCTTCTCCACCCACTTTTCGTTCGTCACCGACAACCGCTACATCATCTCTACCGGAAGTAGTGTCTCGAGAGGAGGGTGGCCCTCCTCCCTAGTCCCCAGTTCATAGGAGTTTGGGGCAAAATTTTCTACCCCCTCTGAAGATCCCCAAAAGAGGAGGAGCGTCACCTTTTTCGGTCTCTACCAGATGTCATCTCTTATCCCGGCTGATGAAGCTTGCTAATTATCTGAAGCCTTTGGCTTCAGAAAAAGATAGCGATAAGATACAAACTCTCTCGGGAGAGTGTTTGTTGAACAATTCCATACACATTGCAGGGAGGTATAGCCTTTGTTTCCTCTGTTGTTTCTTCTATCTTTGTTATGGTAGGGTTTTGAGTTTGCATTTTTTTTTTTGTAGGAAACTTCCTTGCTTCTGAGGGTCTTCAAAGGCTAATTAGTGATAAGAAGGAACTCACCTCCGAGCGGGATAAACTTTTGACCAAATGAGATCAGACTGCTGCTCGCCTCTCAGAACTAGAAGCACGAGTTGCTGAGGCCATTGAGTTGGAGGCTCGGTTGCAGCAAAGAGAGCAATAAATAGTGATCCTTAGCCAGGATATTGCCCCATTCAGGGCATAATTTGAAGAAACTAGGGCCAAATGGGTTGAGGTCCATAATGTCGTTCTTGGTGCATCCTATCGCGAGGCTGCATCTGGTAAAAGGTTGAGAAATTTGGAGGCAGCCTTAAACTCCAATTTTGAAGAAGTTACTGCTATCGAGGCGAAGTATGCCCCGTTGGAGGAGAAGAATATAAGGACCATCGAGCATAATAGAGTTTTCAGCTCCACTGTTCGCGACCTTGATGTCAGCCTCAGGTCCATTAGATTCATGCAGGATAACCTTTATGCTGAGGTATGACTAGCTTAATGAAGAACTTTAGTGCCGAGCGGCGTCCCTAGTTGTTGAAAAAACACATGCTATGTACAACATGAGGAGAAAAACCTTGGAAGAGGCCAAAGCAGGTGTCATTGACTTTGATGCCGAAATCGCTAAGGCTCGTGAGTTGGAGTCAACTGCCAAAAGGGGTCTTCCGGCCCAACCTGATGCTACTGACTCTTCTGGTTCTGGTTCCGAGTTCTCAGGAACTGAAGAAGAACCAGAAGGTGATGATGCTGAAAACCAAAATGGTAAAATCCAAGGTATTGAATCGGCAGCGAACCCTCCCACTTCCCCTGGGGGTGCAAATGTTTCTCTTCCTCCATGTTTCGGAGATGCAGTAGCTTAGTTTTTGTTTTAATTTCTTTCTCATATTTTTGTACTCCTGCTGTTTGGAACATTTATTGTGAATAAAAGCACTTTTCCGCTCAAGTATCATGCAAGTTTTTCTCTATGCATACTTTTCGATTAAGTATTTGTTCAAGTTTTGCTCTTTGCATCCTTTTCGTTTAAGTATTCTCGTAAGTTTATCGCACTGAGATATACGAGGCTCTCAGTGTATTTTTCCCTGATAGTATTTGGATTCCAAGCATAGGTTCTTCCGAAATCAACCCTTTAACGTGAGGGTTTCATAAAATAGGGCCCTCCTATGTTTACAGTGCTCTTGAAGAGGACACCTCCTATTCATTACAGCACTAGCATTTGAAGTACATGTTTAACTTTCAAATGATAAAATCATCGTTCAGATAAGAAACAAGATAGAAATAAAAGGACTTTACTTTATTCCTTCCATTTTCAAAAGTACATAAGCATTCATTGTGCTTAAACGAAATTGCCATTTCTTGTGGCTAACTCGTACAACTTGTTTCTATGGGGCTGGCCACGTAGTCCCCGGTCCCGATGATACAACTATGTTTCCAGGTTTCGTGTTTTGGTTGATGTAGTGTCATTGTTGCCATATCCTTATATCATTCCCCCTATTGTTCAAATGCAAATAATGCAAATTTGAACACTGGAAGTTTTACACCTTCGAGGATTCCACTAGTGAATTGCTATATAATCTTCAGTTTGATAGCAAATTCACTTCCCCTTAGAAATTTATGCTATCGAGCCAAAGGTTATCTAACAGTCCCCCAATGGCTTGCACTTGCTAATGTGGGGTAATCTTTAGACGGCAAACTTTACTTCCCGGTGGGAACCTTGCTACCGAGTAAAAGACTATCTAACCGCTCCGTAGTGATTCTTTTCTTGTGTGCCTTATCATTTAAAGGTCTTATTTCTGCTGCTCAAGCTTCCTTCATAGTATGCTTTTCGTTACTGTCTCGTTAAAAACCTTTTCAAAAAAACCCAATTGGGACAAAAACTGGACGAAGAAAAAAAGAGCACAGCACATGCTTTCAGTATATGCGAGGCTTAACAACAATAGTATCTCTTGAGGTGTGCCACATTCCAGTTGCTCGGTAACTTTTCTCCGTCTTGATTTTCGATCTCGTATGACCCTTTCCTGGTGACAGTTAAAATCCGGTAGGGGCCTTCCCATGTCGGACCTAGCTTCCCTGCATTGAGCTCCTGTGTTTTCTGAGTTATTTTCCTTAAAACCAGGTCTCCTACATTGAAATAACGGAGGTTGGATCTTCGATTGTAATACCTTTCTATTCTCTGCTTTTGGGCTGCCATCCTTATATGTACCAAGTCCCTGTGTTCACCGAGCAGCTCCAAATTGACCAACATTGCTTCATTGTTTGTTTCTTCATTCGCCCCGAAATATCTCAAGGTAGGCTCTTTTACTTCCACCGGGATCAGGGCTTCTGCTCCGTACACAAGAGAGAAAGGAGTCTCCCCCATGCTCGATTTGCCTGTTGTTCAGTATGCCAATAGTACTCCTAGCAGCTCTTGGGGCCATTTACCTTTAGCTGCTTTCAATCGCTTTTTAAGATTTGTATAATCACCTTGTTTTTTGATTCTCCTTAACCGTTTGCGCTCGGATTATAGAGTGATGATGTGATTCTTTTGATTTTCAAGTCTTCCAGGAACTTTGTGACCTTTGGTATCCCAAATCTGCAAATTATATTCTCCCACAGGAAATCTACCACTTCACATTCACCGATCTTCTAGTAAGGACCTACTTCAACCCACTTAGAAAAATAGTCAGTTACAATCAGAAAATTTTTTACCTTTTTGGGGGCTGGTGGCAGCAGTCCGACGGTATTCATCCCCCACTTCATGAACAGCCATGGTGACAAACTACTGAATGTAGTGGTTCTGCCAGTTGATGTACCAACGGTGACATTTATCACAGTTTTTGAAATAAGATTTGGCGTCTTGTTCCATTTGGGGCCAGTGTTATCCTACCCTAATTAATTTTAACACTAAGGAATCCGTGCTTGAGTGATTTGTGTAGATCCCTTCGTGGAATTCTCGCATAACATAATTAGCTTCGGAGGCTCCCAAACATTGGGCCAACGGGCCTTAGAAATATCTTCTATACAATTGACCTCCCTTGAAGCTGCATCGATTTGCATTTGTGCGCAGCGCCCGAGATGCCTTAGGATCTTCAGGCGTTTTTCCGTGCTCGAGATAGTCAATGATGTCGTTTCTTCAGTCCCAGACCAAATTGGTCGCATTTATATAGCTATCTGCGTCCAATACCGAATGCATAAGCCGTATGACCGTACGGGAGTCTCGTCCCTATATTGGCTGGTGCATTTGCTTCCACATTCTTCCCTTGGGATATGCGTAATTGACCATTCCTGGAACCGAGCGAGCAGAGCCTGAACTTTCATTACGTATTGTTGCATGCATTCCTCTTTGGCTTAGAAGATCCGGTAGACGTGATTTACTACCAATTGGGAGTGCATTTGATTTCTATGACCTCGGAGTCTAGTCCCCTGACCAATTCGAGCCCCTTGTCCTCGCGGACTAAACAACACTTACCGCTACCTCTGAGACTACTAAGTAGATCAGTAGTTGTTGGCCTTCCTCTGGTTTTGATTATTAACTGAGGACTTGACAAATACCTTTTCAGATCCTTCAAAGCCTGCTGAAATTCCGGTGTCCATTCAAAGTTATTCTTCTTTTTGTGAAGTGCAAAGAAATAATAGCCTTTTTCCGAAGACCAAGAAATGAATCTGCTCAAGGCGGCCTGTCTCCCCCTCAGCCTTTGAACCTCTTTTGTGCTTGATAGCTGGTCCGGGATGTCTTCGATGGCATTAATTTTATCGGGGTAAACCTCGATCCCCCTTTGCCACACAAGAATCCTAGGATCTTACCAGAGCTGATCCCGCATGCACACTTCTTGAGGTTAAGCTTCATGTTGTGTATCCTTAAGATGTCAAAGTTCTCTTATAGGTGTTTCGGATGGTCACAACGTTCAAAGACTTAACCAGCATATCATCTATGTACACTTCTATTATTTTCCCTATTTGTTTCTCAAACATTTTATTACGAGCCATTTATAAGTGGCTCCGACGTTCTTTAGCCCGAAAGGCTTCACATTATAACAACATGTGCTGAAATTCATTATGAACGAAGTTTTTTCCTGATCCTCCGGGTTCATCTTGATTTGGTTGTACCCGGAGTAAGCATCGAGGAAACTCATTAACTAATGTCCGGCCGTCGCATCAATCATTTGATCAATGTTTGGCAATAGGAATGAGTCTTTTGGGCATGACTTATTTAAATTCTTAGTCTACACACATGCAAAACTTATTATTGTTCTATGGAACTACTACTACGTTAGCTAGCCAATCAGGATACTTTACCTCTCCTATTGAACCAATATCTAGCAAACGAGTTACCTCTTTTTTGACGAATTTATTCCTGAATTCAGCAACAGGACATTTTTTCTATCTTACCGGAGGGATGTTGGGATCCAAGCTTAGTTTGTGCAAAGACACTTCAGTCGTATCCGCATGCGACCATGCAAAACAATCAACATTAAGTTTAAGAAATTCAATAAATCCAGACTTGAGCTCGAGGTGTAGTCCTGTCCCCAAGTTGAACTTTCTCTCCAAGAGTTTTTCGAACAATGCGACTTGTTCATGTTCTTTCGCCGTGGATTTTGTTGCACCCATTTCTTCTGGTACCTGAAATTATCTTGGTACCTAATAGGATTCCGATGACTCCTCCCCCTGGTTGACTTTGCTTGGCTCAGGAGCAGGTGTCGGTTCCTGTAATTGCTATGCCGCATGCTCCTTCCCTTTGCTATCCTTCCCTTTGCTATTGGAAAATGAGATAGCATTTATCTCCCTTGCTATACCGGTTGGCGGCCTCTTGTTTAATTCCCTTGGGAGTTAGGAATTTCAGCAACTGATGATATGTTGATGGCACAGCCTTCATCTCGTGCAAACACGGTCTCCCCAGGATTATATTATAGCCCATATTACCGTCCACCACCTCAAAAAGGGTGGTCTTCATCACCCCCTCGGCATTCGTGGGCAGCAGGATCTCTCATCGGGTTGTCGCGCTTGCTAGGTTGAACTCGACAAGGAGTTTTGTGGCCGAAATGATGCTTCCGGTGATCTTGGCTTGCTCCAACACTCTCTATTGGATGATATTGGCCGAACGTCTTCGGTCTAACAAAACAAGTTTAATTTTAAAATCTAAGACATTTAAAGACATTACCAATGCGTCATTGTGCGGCAGCAACAGTCCATCTGCGTCTTCCTCCGTTAAAGTAATGTCGTCCTCCGCGATTTCCCGGAATCTCTTGTTGTGAGTCACTTGCCACCTAAAATGTCACCCCATTAATCTCATCCCCACACCCCCCCCCCCCCC
>MCJB01051224.1:0-78585 GCA_002018475.1 Nicotiana obtusifolia | reverse complement strand
GTCTTCTATCAAATGTAGGGGTTAGTACAGGAGGGTCATCAGTTGGGTCATTAACCGGACTAGTAGGTGTATCATCTAGGTCGGGTTGCGTTTCATCTAAATCAGGTTGGTTTTCTTGTGCCTCGGGGATTTCACTACCGTAGAGAGCGTTCATCGTTTCGGTATCTAATTGGGCACCGGCTCCAACATCATGATAATATTGACTATCCGTAAATTGCATTAAAGGGTTATTACTATCAAGAATATTAGGTATAGGAGGACGGGTAGCAGGAGGAGGAGGAGGAGGAGTAGCTTGGCTACTAGATTGACCGATTTTAGCTTTTCCCTTCCCCTTACCACCAAACATTTTTTTTAATGAAAAATCCATATTAATTATGTATTTAACTAATTTAAGCAAACACAACAATATATTAAATATAATTAAGCTAATTAAAACAAACACAACAATATTTTAAAAATAATTAAGCTAATTAAAACAAACACAACAATATATTAAAAATTAAAGAGTTGGAACGACGTTACCGGATTGAAGAACAACTTCTTGAAAATTGAATATTGTTGAAGACTTGAATACTTTAATACTTCAATTCACCAACTTCACAATTTTTCTTGAAATTGAAATAATAATATGAGCACTTATGGAAATAATTAGAGAGAGATTGAGAGAGATTGAGAGATTGAGAGATTTTGTGAGTTAAAAATGAAAGAATGGGGGGGTATTTATAGGTGGAAAAAGGTAAAAAGTGTATTTATTAAAAGTTTGGGGTTTAATTAAAGTTTGGGGACTAAATGGCTATTTTTCAAAGCCCAAACGGCTATTTTTTTAAGCCCAAACGGTCAGATTTTAAATCTGACCGTTGGGCTATTTTTTTTAAAAAAAAAAAAAAAAATTTAAAATTTTGACCGTTGGGCCCGCTGGGACCGGCCCAGGCCCGCCTGGCGGTCCCGGGCCTGGCGGGCCTTTTTGCGCGACCCCGCCCGTCACGGGCTTTTAACCGTTTTAGGCCCAGGACCGCTAGGGCCCGGACCACAGGCCCGTTAGGCCCGCCAGGCCCGCGATCCCGGGCCGTTCGTGGGCCAGGCCCACCGTGGGCCACAGCCTTACGTCAAGGTAGTTGGCTACAATTTCATGTGTATTCTTGAGTTTCAAAATGATAACAATTCTCCTCCTTTAAGATCTCTATAATTTTGCTTGCCTTCGCTGGTGTCTCCAATATTAATAGGATTAGACGTATTGTTTCCGAAATTTGTGAATAAAATTTGAATATCCTTAACACTCAACAAGAGGATCGAAGGTTACTGCACATATTACTGAACTTTGGAGTTTATGTCCTATAAAGAAAGAAAGAAAGAAAGAAACTGATAAATACAATTAAACAAATTTCGTTGCAAAAGATCTGAATCGGTTAGGATAGTTTGAAAGTCAATTTGCCCTTCAAGGAGAGAAAAGGCAAACACGATTAAGGAAATCCTTTTGAAAAATATTATACCCTATATATAGAAAGAAAATGAACGCCAAACGTATGATGAACATGTAGAGATGTATCACTTGCATTGCATAGATTGCATTTTAAAATTACAGCATAGAATCCATTTTAAAGTTAGACTGTGTTAAAGGAAGGAGTCCTCCCATCAATGTAAACTGCACTTACAGAATCTCAGTTTAGTTTATTTCACACGTAATGGGTTCTCAAAATGTAACTTGTGTGGATTAATGGACAGGTACCAAAATGGAGGATTTTAACCCCCAACCCCCCAAAAAGCATTCTTGTATCAATCTAACAATATTAATAACTTGAGATATTACATGTCTAATCGTCTGCGTAAGTCGTTCACAAGGTTATCTCTGGGGACTTCATAGTCAATAGCTGCAACAACATCCTTCAATTTTACTACTCCTTCGCTAAGTTCGCGTTCACCAACAAGTACCATCCAAGGTATCCTCGAATCACTGGCCCGATCAATATGCTTCCTCACTTTTTTATGTATCATGAATTCTGCTTTCACTTTAGCATTCCACAATTCACCAACCAGCTCAGCAGCTAAAGCACTGTCATCACCAAGAATGCTAACGAGAACTTGAGTTTCAGTGGCTCGGATTTCCTGGAAAATTGTACACTTCAGAGAAAAACGTGGAGAGAGAGAGAGGAGCTTATAAAATAATAGGCGGATGAGAAAAGCACATAAAGGAAGGAAATGAAATGGGGCTAGTACTACAACAAAGTTGGGACATCTTCAGACATGCAGACTGCACTTGCCATTGAGCGGATAAATAGAAAATGAAAAACCAAGTAAAACAGAACAGTCTCTCAATTGTTCTCCACCAACCCCATTTTCACTCTACATTTTCAGTTTCTTGTGGGAGTACATTCGTTTATTAACTGCATTATGTGCACCATGAAATGCTACGGACATTCATCAAGTCTTGAGTAGGTTTGTAATAGTATCAGTACTACCGCTTTGTTATCATATTGAATTATGTGAACTGTCTCATTTATAATCTTAAAAGAAGGCTCAAAGATGCTAGAGATGGGACACTTTTATTTACTTATTGATGTGCAAAAAGTAGAGAGGGTGAAAACTACCAAAGTCTATTTCAGAACAAATCAGATATGTTTATTTAGCTACTATCACCTGATTCTTGTCTTTCTGAACCTGTTCCATGATTGCAAATACTCTCTCGATTCCCAGACTAATCCCAACAGCAGGAACCTGCCGTGTGCCAAACATCCCTATTAGATTGTCATAACGTCCGCCAGCAGCAATCGAACCAACCTGCAGGCATTTCCAGACCAGCGGGTAGTGCTCAGAGAAGAGAAACTTTCATTTATGAACATTTCATGCACTGAAAAATATAATAGGACGAACAACGAAGTAGGAACAGAGAGTTATATATTGGTATATGCCATAATCAAACTACTAGAACTTCACCATCAATTTGATACACAGATGGGTCGGTCTTTCATCAGGGTATAATGATGGGACATCTAAAGAAAACGAGGCTGCACTTGGAGGCTTGGAAACATGCTGTTCACCTAGAAAAGAGTCAATTACCTAGAGTAGCGTTCAACTCCGAACATAGTATGTGAGACAAGAGGAATCTAAAATTATGTACACTGGTTACTCCAGTTTAGATTACTTTTCAGCAATATGAAAGTCAAAGCAAAATGATCAAAGGTACTTGAGAGATACTTTCGACTCCTGACAATGTTGAGAACTCAAACAATTTATATATAAACTGCTTACATATATAAACTTCTTACATGCCTGAATGCACAAAATCTGAATTGATCATCACCACATCAAGAAGCCAAAGTTGCAAAAGCATAGCTAACTGGAACTAAAACTCCTTAGCACACTGAGAGATCTACCTGAGTAGCTCCTTTAAAGACAGCTTCAAATATGACTCCTGTGTAGTAGTCAAGGCCTCTTGCAAGGCTCAAGTCAAAAACAACTCTGTCAATACACCTGGACCTCTCAAGAGCTTTAAACATGATGTCTAATTCATCCAATGCAAGTGAGGATTCACTGTTCTCCAAGAAACTGCGTTCCTGCTTAAGCTTAGATAATAATTCCACAGGAGGTCCCCTCCATTTGACAAATGTACCAATTCTGTCTGATATCTCATCACTTAAGCCTTTCTCATCCACCTGGTACAAAATACAGCGGCATTAGAGTGCTAATGACATGCTCGCTCTGTTTCAAAAAGATGCTCCTTCCGTTTCACTTTAGATGATGTAGTTTGACTTGGCACAAAGTAAAAGGGAAAAAAAAGAAAGACTTTTGAAATATGTGGTCCTAAAAGCTTGAGGGGCAAAAGCTTTGTAGGGCCATGACATTTGTGTGGCTATAAAAGCTTCTCATTAAGGTTAAAGTGGGTAAAAAGAAAAGTTTAAAGTTAAATTGTTTCCAAATATATAAATGTGTCATTCTTTTTGGAACGGACTAATAAGGAAAGAAACGGAGGGAGTAATATTTTTGACAGATTTTTCAACATAAGTCTCTTTAGTATTTCTTTTATGAAGACATAAGTCTCTTTGGTAATTTGATTAAAAGATCTAGAAAAACAGTATTTTTCATGTCATTCCTAAGTCCCTTAGGTACATATTGACATCTAATTTCACCCTGAAATTGATCAATGGCCCTTGAAAAGTAAATGACTGAATTATGGGCAATCTTAAGAGGCAGGAACAACAATGATTTTAGAAAATAGATAATCAAATATTTAAGAAGAAAACTACTCAGTAGGAGAAACTAAAACGATTCACAGATTGCAGTGAGGTACTAGCAAAAACCATACAGAGGGAGTAACCTTAAGAGAATTTTTACCTTCTAACATGCTAGAAGCCCACAAGAACAGATGAAAAAAATGATTTATAAGAAACAAAGTTAGATTTTGCATTGAAATTCGAGATCATCCTGGTATCCACACCACAAGGAACAAGCAAGGGAAACATAGAAGACATTAAACATTTCTTCTGTTCATTATATTATCCTTTTTTCAATGTTTTAACACCAAAACAGACCAGTCAGTTGAACAGTTCAACTGGGAATCAGTAGCACTGCCGTCCAGTTAGACCAGGTTTTGACTTGGTAAAGAACCTGTGAGCTATGGCTAAACCAAACCAGACAGCATCAATGGGTCATCAAAATTCTCATCTCATTGCCCTCCTGATTGGCTTTAATATTGTAAACACCGCAAGAAAAAGAACTCAAACTACTCTATAGCCTGAAAGTTCTGGAATTTAGAGCACTAAATCCCCCCAACAAAACAAATATGAGACAAAAGCCAGTGAGGTGAAGGAACATTGGCAGTCCAGCAACGCACAAAAGAAGAAACGAAGTGTAAACCTAGGTTGTGTTTCAAGTAGTCCAACCAAGAGAAAATTGCTTAGGTTATAGGAAGAGAGAATACAATTCATTAGGTGTTTCTGCTACATTAAACAGCGCATGAATCAGCATGTTTAGTTGCACTTGTTTTTCATTTTGTGTTAATTATAGGAAAATTGATCCTCTAGTCACACATATTATAGACTAGGAGTTAACAACCGAGCCCTGAGATAGCTTTAAGATGACCGAAACTAGCTATGATAAAATATTGAATAGCTATCTTAATAAAATGTACAAGCTTATGCGGACCTCAGATGATGCCTCACCATTTCTTTTTTTATCTGCTCAAACGATTGTTTATCCAGCTTGTCAATGCTTGAACAAATGGTTCTGAATTTCTCTTGTGGCACCCCGCATATAGCTAACATACCATCAAGCAGCTTTCTGTGATTAAGCTTTACCTGAATAAAAAATAGATGCTTTACATAATTAGTTAATGTCATACACCACTAATAGGACAGATGATTCCCTAAGATTGTATGAGAAACGATACCAGAATCTTCTAGATTATAAGAAACATAAAGAGAATATATACACAAATAAAATTGGTATAACTCCAGGCAGATATGCATAGCCACAAAACAATTAGAAGATTTAAATTGCCCCCAATGAAATAGCCAAAAATACTGTGGTAATGTAAGTTAATGATTTGAGAGCATGCGAAGGGAGAAAAGGGGGCAGGGGAGCGAGCAAGAATCATAAGACAAAATCATATTTCAAGGGGGCAGGGGAGCGAACAAGAATCATAAGACAAAATCATATTTCAAGTGATGGGGACTAAATTGTGTCTTATCAGGATTTATATCATTCCAAGGTCAACTAACAAGCATTGATTGAATTTGGATATGGCTTGAGAACCATTAGAAAGTTTACCTCATACTCTCCAATATCAAGCTCATCTAACAACTCGGTCAAAATCTTTATGACCTCAAAATCAGGCATCATCTTCTCAAACTGACCAGCTATATCAAAATCACATTGGTAGAATTCACGGTATCTACCCTTAGACGGGTTATCTCTTCTGTACACCTTAGCTATCTGATAACGCTTGAAGGATGTCAGACCATTCATTGCTACGTATCTAGCAAACGGAACTGTCAGGTCATAACGAAGAGAGCAAAGTTCTCCCCCCTGCAAACGTTGAAGGGGAAAGGGGATTCATCAGTACCAAAAAGATCAGGAAAAATACACAACTCGGATTCTAATACTGAAACAATAAAATGCACCTCTTAAACCTTGTGTGCACATCGCAAATATATGTGTATGTGTGCATGCATGAAACTCACATGTGACAAGGTGCACCAGCAAATCAGCAAATAAATAATAGTTAAAACAACTAGCACACCTGATCAGCAAGGTCATAGATTAATTTTGAGTCTTCCCCGTATTTTCCCATCAGTGTCTCTCTCATTTCAAAAGCGGGAGTATCCAAAGCTGAAGCACCATGCCTTTTGAAAACCTCAACTATAATTGAGAATGCTTTCTCTCTTATAGCCATCTGTTCTTTTGCAAAATCACGCGTACCCTGTGACAAAAAATTGAACATTCAGATTTGATGTTAGATGAAAAGTTAACAATATCCTTTTTTTGTGCACCTAGAAAACAAAGCTATAACTATTGATATTCTCTGTTAAGTTGATATGTCAATGACGAGGCGATAAGAATATCAGGACTTACACTGAAGGTTTTTTAATTTCCGAATTAACAATTCTACCTCCTTTAACACTGTTCTATAAGGAAACAGATTACCTAACAGAAAACATTGTGAAGGTAAGTTAAAGATCTAGTTCCTCTTTCTGCCAAGGGGATGAAACATACAAAATTTAGAAATAAGAATCCAACTTCAACATAAGAGACTCCTGATAAAATAGGGAGATACTGCACAATAAGTTTACAGCACAATGCCTTAGCTTCTTAGGTGATTTAGCCTTTCTAATTTCTAACCAATATTATTAGCCATAAAGCTGATGCAGAAACTTCCCCGCACAATCTTTCTTGGGTCCAAAGGGATTTATAGCTGTTAAGGCTTCATAACTCACACTCCGCCTCTGAATCCTCTCATTATCGGCCGGCCAATTTGTCATTGCATCACCTAAAACCTAGTGTACATCCTTCAGCATTTCCATCCATTTGCTGGAAAACCTCCACCAAACTCAACATTGACAGAAACTATTCCATAAGAGAAGGCATTGAGCAACCATAACAATTGAATATCACACTGTTTCCTTTTTGTTCCTTTAGTAAATTGAACACTAAAGTGTTTAAAAGGAAATTGAGTGAAAGCGTAAGAGTTAGATTACTTCTGTTTTCGATAAACTTGAGAACTTTTTACAAGGATAAACATCAGAACTTATTCAGAAGTAATAAATATTAAAGGAAACATATTCATATTCTAAATGACTGCTGCCAAATTTTTTAATTTCTTGCTCTTTTAAATGGAATGTTTCCATAGCTCTTGAGCTACATAGTGTTATCGGGTATAAAGGGGCATACGCAGGGATTTATTAAAGTTCTTGGACCATTCCAGCATTGTCTTAAGGATTTGGTATCATTTGACCTGGTATCAAAACCAGATTAGCAGGTTTCCAGCATTGTTTTATGTGTAGCCCACATATCTTTTTCACATAAACAAATAAAGGAGACAGCCAAGTATTAAACCAGTTCCCAAATTATCACAGCTACGAATAATTCAATAAGCGGGGAAAAGAATAACATAGCATGGTTCCTTACCTTTGGGAGTTTAGGCAACCGCCGGCTTTCATTGCTCTCCACAATATCTTTCACCTTTCTCAGTAATGTGCCAAATCCCGAGCCCTTCGGTTCCAGCAGAGACAAGAAATGGCGAACCAAATTCTCGAATGCCTCAGTCTGAATAGGCATGCTCAGCAGCCTATCCTTCAAAAATTGCAGCAGAGCAGTGGTACCTTTACCAAGAATCTTCTTCTTCTTGCCTCCTTTTTTACCTGCTTTTGCACTGTCCTCGCATACACTCGTATTACCACTGATAAAGTCTTTTTCTTCGAGCGAAAAGAAAGCAGCTAAGGCCTCCCATGAAACTATTTTCTCTACCATCACCAGTAAGGAGTTAACATCATGTGAAAACTTAACATATTCCTCATCCGAGTGAGCTGAAACCAAAGACGCAAAAACAGCTTTCAGCTGATCAGGTCGAGGACATTCTTTTTGCAGCATCGCAGAAATTTCATCATCTCTGGTGCGCTTCGCTCGGTTATAACTGATGCTGCCCAAATCCTTAAGTGCCACAGCCAATGAAAACAACGTGGTGCACATTGCACTAGCTGCTCCAGAAGATCCTGAATTGGATACAACAGCAGAGTTCAGCTGTACACGTGTGCTGGAGTGCAGGAGCCGGCAAATTTCTCTAAACTTGCCGTGCACAACTGGAACACTAGAAACTGCAGGTTCATCAATATATTTGTTCACGAATTTAGAACCGTTAAGTAAGATCTTCACGTCAGCAGCCACGGAAACGACGTCCTTCGCCGTGGAACCATCACCGGAATCATTCAAGTTGAAAGCTGATACGTCCGCACCCAAAGCCTCACAGGACAAGGCAGCAACGGCGTCAATAATAACGGACAAAGCTGAACTTCTATGGTCCAATATAGCGGAGATTCCAGATATTGCTGCTAGAGAAAAATCGCCTGGCGAAACGCCGTCAATAGTATTATCAAACGAAATCGAGGACACGTCATTGAGGATGATGTCAGAGAGCTGAGTGACGGCAGCGGAAGACGAAGAAGAGAGCAAGAGCTTGTTTAGGAGGACTAGAAGAGAGGCTTTAGACTCCTCGGGTGTTAAATTACTGAGTATTGAAAATGCGGAAGATTGTGTAGGAGCATTAGTGTTGTTGCTGGTTTTGGAATTGGAGGAAGATGATACTTTGGAGAGAGCTGAAGAGTCGATGCTCAGGCGACTGAGTCCGTTGGCGATTTCGAAGACGGAGGAGGATGACAGTGATGAGCCTTTTCCACCCACTGTAACCACGCGTCTCTCTTCTGCCATGGAAATAGATTCGCCGGCAAATTAGCGGCGGTGAGGGCTTGAAAAGAATCAGTTGTTTGGGGAAGAAGGGAATAATGGGGCTTTATTTCCTGGTTTGGGTTTTGGGCTTGGCGGGCCGCTGAAATTGGATGAGTACCTAAGGGCTTTGAGGATGGTTTAGTTTTGGGTTTATTTGGAGATGTGGATCACGGTTGGGCTTGGGAGGTTTAAGACCACGAGTTTATGGTAGAAATGGCCTAGGTAGCCACTTTAAAGAGCTGCTATTTAGGAATTAGTCAATATGTCCTTAATTTTAGTTTTTTCGTTCAATTGAATTTGTCTTGAAATTAATATTTTTAGTTCAAATTTACAGGACAAAAATAATATTGATTAATCCCTAAATAACAGCTCTAAGAATGGCTGTTTGTGCACTTCCCCCCGAAGTTATGTGGTGTGGCCCCACTTGTGCTTGCTAAAATAGTCTCTGCATCGCGAGTCAATTGACATATTACCCCTTGAGATACAAGCCCACGTCCCTGTGGCTTTTATGTAAATAAGTTGATTAGATTGTGAAAACTAAGTTATATATGTATGGTAGAATTCGCAACTTAAAATATATTGGTAGAATACTTATACTTTAAAGTCTTATCATTATTAGTTTGGTGCACCACTTAGACACATGTATAAGAACTTGGTTCTTATATATGCTCCTTTGTTAAACAACTGAAAAAGTAAAGTGCGGAATTAAATAAACATGAGATTTTTATGTGAAAAACCTCCTTGCTCTATAGAGGAAAAACCACAACCCACCTCAGAGATTTCTCACACAAACTTCACTAAAACAACGAGCGGTTCAGGCTACAAAACTCTTATAACCTAAGAGATTAAATCCTAGCCACTTGATTGACTACAACCAATCCGATTGTAGCAAAATACTCAAGCTAACTCTAGCCTAAGACCTGCATTCTTTCACAAAGAAAAACCTCTCGAAATGCTTCTTGTATAAGCAAATAAGATTAGAACTCAATAAGCCTAATACAATGAACTACACTAGACACAATAAATTTGATAATCTATCAAGGAACATGTTCTCTAGTTTGGATTTTATGCACATTTCAGCCTTCAATATCGACTTCAGAATTTTAAACTCATTTTTTCTTAATTATCTATCAATTTACTCTGAAGAAACAATAAAAGTGCATATCTGTAATAAAGTAAACCTGGACAACATATAGGTTGTTGCATCCCATATTTTCACACGCCAAAGTGTGTCATGAAGTGGTCAACATAAGCTCGGAGATCAAGACTATTTTCAAGTTCATGAGTGTATAAAACCCTGCATAGCACATGTTGGAGGGTTTAGAAGTTAAACGAATAGAAGCAAATAAGTTTCGTCGAAAGTC
Source organism: Nicotiana obtusifolia (assembly GCA_002018475.1). Taxonomy (NCBI): domain Eukaryota; kingdom Viridiplantae; phylum Streptophyta; class Magnoliopsida; order Solanales; family Solanaceae; genus Nicotiana; species Nicotiana obtusifolia. The sequence goes on along the minus strand of MCJB01051224.1, from coordinate 68,287 downwards.
AAAAATTTGGGAATGTTATAACCCGTACTTTTGGGGTGAGACTGGGTGATTAAAATGATATTATGTTGCTGTTATGAGGTATTTTAGTCGTATGATATTCGTGTACTAATTTTTGAAGTCAAAATGAATTATGAATCAAAAGTCGACAAAAGTTGTTGCAAGTTACGTTCATACTGTTACTAAAAATTTAGGTCTAATGTTACTGATCTTTTCTCTCAATGTACTTGGACTTACGGGGTGATCCACCTACCAAATTGAAGATCTACGAGTCTAATTTCCAACTTATTAATGGTTTGTAGATACAACATTGAGGTAGTTTTTTAGTGAACGTGTCACAAGCTTACTTCTATATTTTTTTCCCGTAAAGTTTGCATTTTTGTCTGACTGCATAAGCATCTCCTTTCGGGACCCACAAGGTCGGTTGAGGATTATCTTGATATATAAAGTTGTGGAATTCGTCTCCAAGCCTCATTTTCGACCCAAATCAGACCTGAAACTCTCTCTTGACCTCCTAAACATATCCTTAGGGTTTGGAAGCCAAATCAAAGGTGGAGAGGGTGAAACAAGTGGATTCAAGCCTTAGGAACCCGAACTAGTCGATAGTTTGCCGTTTTCTCTCTTCGTGGATAATTGAGGAAGACATAGAAACGAATTAAACTCTGCAAACTGGGAATTTGTGTGATATAAGGTATGTTCTTCACCCCTCTCCTTGGATTGGGTCGTTTTTAGGCCATAGCAAGCCTAGATATTGAAGGAAAACATGATAAACTTGAAGTTGGAAGTATGTTCGAGGTGTTGTGTGTATGGGACTGTTTTGGAAGGTTTCTGAACTAGATTTTGGCTGGTTTTTGATGTAGTAGTTTGGATGTGTTGTTTTGATGTTGTTCTTGTCGTTTTTGGTGTTGCTTTGAATGGGAAGGAAGTGATATAGGTGCTGCCCAATTTTCTGAAAATCGTAGGTGCATTATTGTTGATTGTTGGACTGCTTGGGAGGTTTAATATGAGTATTGTTGATGTTGTTTGAGCTATTTGATAATTTTTTAAACTTGTGAAAAGTCATATAAATAGGGGAGGTGCTGCTCATTCTATCATAAAATAGGTTGTGGTCGATATATAATAGTTACGATGCTTGAGCAATAACAATAGTATCATTTCTCTTATTGTAGACTAAGGAGCCATGACATTTGCATAGCTTGTGGTTGGGCAGTATATACAAGGTATGCGAGGCTATCCCTTTTTTTCTTTTGCACGACTCCGATTGTATGTAATGTAAATGAACAAACTTCTAAAGATACTCTACTCTTAGAAGCTAGCAATACTTATATTGTTTCCCTTCTTATGGAATGATTGATGTTGATGTTGCTTCTCTTATTCTTATGGTATCAAATGTTGTTGGATTTTCCTGATTCTTATAAGATTCATGATGATGGGTTAGCTCTAATAATGTATACAGAGGTTATCGACCTTACGTCATTCCAAAAGGTTCAGAATCTGATTCCATAAGTCTAGCACGCATTATAAATATTTACCTATTTTACTCTACCGAGTCGTGCTATAGTCGGCCAAGATACGACACCTATTGTGCAACCACTTATCAGTCGAGTTTTACCGAGATTCATATGGCCGAGTACGATTCAACCGAGTCTTATGATGGCTGGGTACGATTTTACCGAGCCTATTATGGCCGGGTATGATATGATGTTGATGATGCCCATAGAGGCGTATGTTTTTAAAAATATATATATATATATATATATATATATATATATATATATATGTATGTATGTATCATGCATTTCATGCAAGTCACCCTCAGAAGCACTCAGATATTACAGGTTGTATCTTCTCTATCTCTCTTTATATTACGGTTCTTATCTATGCATCCCGCCTTACATATTCAGTACTTTATTCGTACTGACGTCTCTTTTATTTGTGGATGTTGCATGTCGTGCTGCAGGTCCTGATAGATAGGTTGATGGTCCTCCCAGGAGGCTACTAGTTCAACTGAAAGTGTTGTTGCACTCCACTTGCCTCGGAGTTACCCTTCGAGTCAATATACTTATGTACATATGTTTATGGGTATGAGGGGGCCTGTCCCGACCTTATGATGTTTGTGTATTCCTTGAAGGCTTGTAGACGGATGTCATGGGTATAGATGTTTTGTTCGGCCTTGTAGCCCTGGGTATCTCATGTATATCATTTTGGGGTTGTCCTTTATCGAGTATTATTTATGTTTTGTTCGGGTTATGTCATGACGGCCCTTCTGGCCCATTTACGTATAATAGTATGGCTAAGGATAAGTTACGTTAGTGCTCGGCAAGTAAGGCCCAGGTGCCCATCGCGGCCCTCCAATTTGGGTCATGACAAACTTGGTATCAGAGCAGGTCTGTCCTTGAGATATCTACAAGCCGTGTCTAGTAGAATCTTGTTTATGAGTGTGTTACGCGCCACACTTATAAATAGGAGGATACGGGGCATTTAGGATGGTTAATTTTCCTTCTTGTTCTAGATCGTGCGATAGAACCGAGTCAAAAGGAATGAAAATTTTAACCCTAATCCTTGTTTGTCTTATAGCTGAGAGATGACTTCCACTGGAAGGACTACAGGTGATCCAAGGGATGCGACGGAGGTGGAGTTGGGAGTAAGTTACTCCATTAAGAAAGACCTATCTGTGGTTATATCCTCTATTGAGATGTACCCATCAGAGATTATGCCCTTTGTCGAGACAGATCCATCTGAGATATGAGATACCACTACGGGAGTCTCTGACCCTAATAGTATTAGAAGAGCTAGGAAGCGCTCCCGTATCACCAGTTTTCCCTATGGCCCCAGTTGAGCTAGAAGTAAGGAGGGCAACACAAGTGTGGACTAGATTAGTTGATCCCCGGACCTCGGACCCCGTACTATGATGGCTCACCAAAGGATGTGGGGGTCTTCTGAGGAATTGAGAAGTCCACGTCTAGTTAGTTAACCAGGACTCGCCAACGAAATTCTTACAAAGGTAATTACATTATTTTTTAGCACGACAATGATTATGGATTATAAGAATTATGGTATTTAACATCTATAATGATATGATATAAAGTTAAGAGATTCTTACGAAGGTAATTATATTATTTTTGAGCTCGGAGATGATTAATAGGGATAGATAGGGTTAAAAAGGTAACATATGATACTCGATGAGTTATAACACGATAGAAGCAGTAAAGGACAACAAGGACATGGTAGATAAGTATCTCGGGAAACCCTACAATTAGGGGGGTTAAGCGATAGAGATATATGGGACGACCACAAATAAGATTAACTAAGGCAGGAGGAATTAGAAATGAAATAATATCACGGGAAGCTTTAGAACAAACATAAGGTAGAACATTAATGAAGGACTAGTGAAAAGCCAAATGGAACACGACAAGTTAAGACAAGGAGACTATGAAGAAAAATGGTGATGACAAGACTCGAAGGCAAATTTGAATTGTGCGACAGCAAGTCGTGTAATTCTAAGAACATACCTCGCTAGCCGGCTGGACTAGTAAATTACTTAAAGGACAAGTTCTCGCAAGCCTGACTTATTAGGGGAATCGCCTTAAATCACTGGTAAGAAAGTGAAGTGACTATTTAAATAGAACTTATCAGAGGTGGATATTTCAAAGACGTAATGGTACCAACGTTAGCAAGTACCTTAAGGCAAGTTCTCGACTTGGAGAGTTTCGACGGAACTTAGTAGCGTTATAATCATAAAAGTGAGTGATTTCATATAGAAAGAACAAGCAACAATGTGGAGACGAGCGTGGTGAGGTAATCAAAGTTTGAATTTTCACAAGAGAGCCTCATACTACAAGATATATAAGTTTAAGGTATCAACCAAACATACGTCATCCCATACATCCGGACAACACGAGAATTGCCTCAACAGAAGGAGCATATCCTGGAAAGTATTAAGTCGCCAAGAAAGAAGAACCATAATAGGATGTGAGGGTAGCAATTAGACCTATAAAAGAGGAGAATCAAAAAACTCTAGTGTTAAGTTACGTCCCCTAAGGGAGATATATCGACGTAGTAGAACATCTAAGCTGAAGTGTGATCCGCTTGATGAGTACAAAAAGGGATAAGACTGCAAGCAAGCAAGCAAGGCAAGGATGCGTAAGACTACAAGCAAGCAACACAAGGATGCGCGATGATCTGGGAAGAGCACGTAAATATAGACGATGAATTAATTAGAAGGAAATTGCGGGACGGAAATACAACTGAATCCTTTACTTAAATAAATGAGAATGGACCCAAGGAAACTCTTATGACTGCAGGACAAGGGCGAACAAACAAGGAAAGTAGAAACAAGCCAAAAAGATACCTAGTTACAACTAGGCCAAGAACGATGGAAGTGTCGACAAGGTAACAGAATGGCGTATAAAGTTCGATTTCGCGACAGCACACCTATAACCTCTGTACATTTGTCTGATAAATTAGAAATCCAGAGAGTAAAGTGAGCTCTAACCCGAAACCGTAGAACTCAGGATACTGAGAGGAATACAAGTGGCGCTCCCAGTAAGGACGTGAGGAATAACCACGAAAGGTGGACTAGAATGGTCAATGCTGATATAACAAAGAGTTGAACTGTTAGTTATCAACCACCGGGCGTGTTAGTCGAAGAATGGAAAGCAAGGATGACATTGCAGATACAAGTAAGAAAACCCTAAGACATAAGAGCTAAGGAAGATGGAGCATACCATGAGTAGTGAAAAAAGGATATCGCTTGACCAAGTAGACGGAGGAAAACTAGAGGAATTATGACATTTCATGAATAGCACCACCATAATGTGAGCACCTCGCACATAGAGATGAGAAGGGCCAAGAAGCCATGGGAGATCCGATCCAATAAGGAAGAAAATAGTGATGAGAAGGGCCAAGAAGCCATGGGAGTTATATGACTGATATATGCCATTGGAAATCCAAGGAAGGACTTAACGATATTGACAGTCTACTAGTAAATGTAAGATGTAAGCGCGAGGAGGATAGGGGAGAAAGGAGCTATGAAGGAAAAAAAAATTGCAACCAATGAATCCATGTAAACGTATGGGGGAACAAATAACCTTTGAGAGTTAAATCACGATCCAATAAAATGTGCGAACCAAAAAAGACGGGTGGTATTAACCTTGTAAGCAAAAGGCAACTTGCAAAGAATCAGTTACATGACGGGACTAGTTCCAATATCCCGACAAGCACTATTAAGAGCTCGATGCGGAAACATAGTTCAAGGGGGATTTTAGAAATTAAGCTAAGGATATAATGCCAAAATGCAGGCAGCTTAGTATTGATAGAAATTTTACCAAATATTCAACAACAAGAATTAAGGAGGCGTAACCCTCGGGCATGAATTGATGAGCGCACGAACATTAGCTAAACCAAAGAAAAGGTGAGACTATGTTGAACATATGAATATCCCTAAAAGACCAAAGTTCAAAATATGCATAACTTTTCAAGGGAATGCCACCTAAAAATCTCAACCATAAGAGAAAGAGTCGACTACGAGGATAAGAAGTCCACAAGTTAAACCTTGTTAAAAGTTATAAATGACTCGAACACTGAGGAAGTTACTGGATGAAAGAAAGGATGAAAGAAGCAGAATCAACCCTATAAGGTAACAATCTCCATAAAGATTCCTTAACACATGAATACAAGCTCGTATAGCCCAGTAAGAAACAAAGGTAGTATGAATGGTTACATTTTGTAGTGAAATCTGTGACTTAATCCTCGTAGATTTTTACATTCGAGGACAAATGTCCTTAAGGGAAGGATGTTATATCCTACATTTTCACTCGTCAAAGTGAGTCATGAAGTAGTTGACATAAGCTCGGAGATCAAGACTATTCTCAAGTTAATGAGTGTATAAAATCATGCATAGCACATGTTGGAGGGTTTAGAAGTTAAATGAATAGAAGCAAAAAAGTTTCATTGAAAGTCAGCAATTTGAGAAAGTTATAGCCCGTACTTTTGGAATGAAATGATTAGCTTAAAGTTCCTTAATATTTATGCCCACTTTGTGTCTTGGATTCGGTTGATTCGATAGAGATTTGGTCTGATGTGGGTCTAATATGTTGTCTTTCAGTGCAGGTGATGCAGAGGGGATCAATGAACGAATAATGCGCTAAGTGGGAGGAAAACAAGTTGAGCAAGAAGAAATTCTCGTGTGCGGCCGCGCACGAGCAACCCCCAACACGCATTTGAGCGCGCAAGTGCTACAGAAGTCTGCCAGAGGTGCGCGACCATGAGTGCGGTCGCGCACGTCTGTCTCCGGAAATCCGACCCAGGCTTATTTTTATAATTTTGGAGGTATCCTTTGACCTATATGAATATTAGCTCGTCCCAGATGAAGGTTTCTTGGATTTTGGAGAAATTTTGGAGAGAAGAAGGCAAGGAAACAACATAGACTTTGAATATTTCATCTAGTTTATTCAATACGCAGTTTGTTTTATTTTGGGGATTGTAATGTTTTCTTGTTCTCTTAATACTCTTGTGATGAATAACTTCTCCACTATGGAGTAATCTTTCTTAGGGTTATTGACGGAATTATGATTTGACTATTATTTTGGGTTGGCTTTTTGTTAGTTTCCTGAATTCGTTGAATGAGTTACTAATTGAATTACAAAGTTAATTGTGGTTTTACTTTAATCGAAAGAGAAGTTTTGTTGCAATTCACATTGTGTTATCTTGTTTGGGTTTTCACGACTCTCATAGGTAATCGAAAGAGCTTATAGAGTTATTAATTGACCCAAGTTAGAAGAAATAGCCGAGAGACATTCTTCGTAAGATCATTCATTCAACATATTTTTGCATATTTTCACAACAGATATCATTAGGTTGTTTAGCGAACTCTAATTCATTCGGAAGAAGAATTTGGATCCTTAAGATATCCTAATCATCTGTTGAAATTGAAAGAGTCAATAGAAGTTAAGAGTAAACATAACACAGAGTTGCCTATAGTAATAGTTGATCACATATCTCGTCAAGACCATCATTTCTCACCTTGATATTCAATCGTTGCTACTTAGCCACTAAATTTCTATTATTCATTCACAATTGAGAATCTTAATTTTAATTCTTAGTTAGTTAATAACTCAAAATGAAAGGTTTATTTTCCTGAATAGTGTTAAGCTGAAGATTTCTTTGAGCATTATTTAACCCAATCTCCGTGGAGACGATTTAATTCTATATTATCTTTGACTAGCGAGCCTAAGTTTTATACAACAGTTTTGCGCTCGTTGAATTTTGGCACCGTTACCAGAGATTGACGATTAATAGTTTTTAAAATAATTTTCGGTGCTAATTCAGGAACAATTTTATTTTATTTTCCTTTTTTATGCTCTTCTTATTTGTGTGAAAGCAACAAGTTAATTTCAATGGTGTATGACTCGATCCACCTCCAAGGAATTGGTGCCATACAATCCAGAATTAGACAAGAACCAGTGGCAGTTGAGAAGGGAGAAAGAATCAAGCGGATATTTTTGGGTCAGACTTCGACTATACAATGGTGAAAAACGAAAAAGAAGTGGACTTAGCTGCGAGAGAGGCAACTCAACGACAGGCTGCACGGTTAGCAGTTGAAGCAGCACTTAGAGTTGCTGATGAAATAGTTGAAGAGGGTCGAAGATTCAATCTCAACCGAACCATGGTCAAAGATGAATTTGAAAATGCAGCCCCCAGGCCTGGGAGGTCTCTAGGAGATTACGCCAGACCGGTTTGCAACTAGCGGCAATATAGTGTGAGGCCCCTACCCACTGATGATAACAATTTTGAACTCAAGCAGGGAGTCATCTAGACCATTCAGAACAATTGCATATTCAGAGGTAAACCCAATGAAGATCCCAATAACCATCTGATGGACTTCGATGAAATCATGAAAACATTCCGCTACAATAGAGCATCACATGACGCCATCTACCTCAGAGCATTCCCTTTCTCACTTAAGGATGATACAAAGTAGTGGTTAAGGAGTTTGCCCACAGGGTCAATATGTATGTGAGAGAAGATGACTACCAAGTTCTTAGAAAAATATTTCTCTATTGCTAAGACTGGAAGGATGAGGAAGGAGAATCATAATTTCAGCCAAGGAGAAGGGGAGACAGTGTTTGAGGCATGGGAAAGATTTAAGGAGCTGTTGCGGAGGTGCCTTCATAAAGGTATGCAGCAATGGATGCAACTCCTAGATTTCTGGGACAGGTTAAATCCTTCATCAAGGAGACTGCTGAATAGTGCAGTTGCAGGCCCACTGCTGAAGAAAATTGCAGAAGAGATTGTCACACTCTTGAATGAACTGTCTGAAGACGCAAAACAATGTTCTACGACCAAGGTGATCGAAGAAGATCAGCGGAGGTGCACCAAGTAGAATCTTCTGTAGCAATGCAGGCCAGATTGCAGCTATGGCTAAGAATATCAAGCAACTAACAAGAGCCCAGGTGCAAACAAAATCAACCACATTTGGAATGTGACATCTGTGGAATGGGACACTTGACTCATGCTTATCAAACTTCCACTACAGAAGAAAAAGTTAAGGCACTGGGGAATTTCAACAGAGGCAACTACCAAGGAGGTAATAATCTCAATTCTATGGGACAAAGACTTCCGGGGTTCTCATGGAGTTCTTCAAATGGAAGCTTGAACTCATGGTAGCAGCAAAATCCCAAAGCACCCGTGCAAGGACCTCCTGGCTTCCAAACCCAACAAAGGCAACAGTACCAGCTTCCAAAGCCCAACAACTCAAGTTTAAAAGATCTAATGAAGGCATTCATAAACAAATCAAATGAGAAGCTTGAGACTCAAGGAACAACTATCCGGAAGCAAGGCACAACCATCCGGAATCTAGAAAGACAATGGGGCAGATCACATCATTATTATCAGAAAGGGGTCCGGGGACTCTGTCATCTGACACTGAGAAAAATCCAAAAGAAACTATCAAGGCCGTGTCTCTCAGGAGTGGAAAAAAATTAGTAGATCCTATTGTAAAACCAAGGGTTAAAAAGGTGATCAACTCAACGAGGACAACAGAAAAGCAGAACATTAGTGAGTCTTTGGCTACAAAGGACAATCGTAGTAAGGAGGTTGATAAGCAGAAGTCAAACAATGCAGTTGAGGAAAGCAAGCACATGCCGGTGTTACCTTTTCCTCAGAAGATGAAGCGGGAGAAATTAGATAAATGTTTGGGAAATTCTTGGAGATGCTGAAACAGCTGTATGTGAACATCCCATTCACCGAGGTGCTCACCTAGATGCCTGCCTATGCTAAATTCCTGAAGGAAATCCTGTCAAGTAAAAGGAAGCTCGAGGAAATGAAAGTGCTCAACTCAATGCACACTGCAATGCCATCCTACAGAATAAAATTCCTCAAAAATGTGGGGATCCTGGCAGCTTCACTATACCCTGCTCATTGGGGAGTGAAAATTTTGACAAGGCTTTGTTCGACTCAGGTGCATCCATTAATTTGATGCCATTATCGGTTTTCAAAAAATTGGAAGGACAACTAGGAGTGATCAAATCTGTGCCTGTATCTTTCCTTTGTCTTCCCGGTAGACTTCATCGTAGTAGACATGAAAGTGAATAAGGAGGTACCTCTAATCTTGGGGAGACCATTCCTTTGCACTGGCCGGGCTATTCTTGACATATACGAGGGTCAACTCATGCTACGAGTAGGAAATGAAAAAGTGATATTTCAAATAAAGAGAATGAAGAAATACTCGTGTGATGAGGCATCTGCCTATGCTTGTTTCAAATTGGATATGGTAGGAGAGTTAGCTGAACAACACAAGCTAGACATGCTGGTAGGTGATTCTTTGGAAAGATGCATTAGTCAATCAAGTACAACAGAGGATGAAGACCCTGAAATTAAGAAAGAAGCTGAGGCAGTAGAAGATGAAAACCAAGTGGTAGACGAAGAGGAATTTGAGAAAGAAAAGATCAAGACAAAGCTAGAATTGAAAGTACTCCTAACACATTCAAAATATGCTTTTTTGGAGACTAATAATTTTCCTATGATTGTTTTTGTTGATTTGACAGGTGAACAGGAACACATGCTAGTGGAGTTACTGCGGAAGCATAAAAAAACAATCGGTTGGAGCATACCCGATATTCAGGGGAATAAGCCCTGTAATTTACATGCACAAGATCTTGATGGAAGAAGGGAGCAAACCGGTAGTGCAGCCCTAGCGCAAATTGAATAAAAACCTTGAGGAGGTGGTATAGAAAGAGATACTCAAACTGTTGGATGCGGGTATAATATTTTCCATCTTCGACAGCCAATGGATCAGTCTTGTATAGGTTGCGCTGAAAAGGGGTATGACAGTGGTGAAAAATGAGGACGACGAACTAATTCCTACCAGAACAGTCACTAGTTGGAGGATGTGCATAGACTACCGAAGGTTGAACGATGCAACGAGGAAGGATCACTTCCCTCTCCCTTCATTGATCAGATGTTGGAGAAAGGTGGCAGGGTGTGGTTGTTCCTTCTTTTTAGATGGATATTCAGGGTATAATCAAATACCCATTGCTCCTAAAGATGTTGATAAAACCACATTTACATACCCTTCCAGAATCTTTGCATACCGGATAATGCCTTTCGGACTTTGCAACGCACCAACTACTTTTCAGAGGTGCATGATGTCAATCTTTGCAGATTTGAATGGGAAGTGTTGGAGGTGTTCATCGATGACTTTACTCTCTTTGGAGATGACTTCAAGAATTGTTTGAGGAATCTCAAAGTTGTATTGAAGCAATGTGAAGACACTCATCTAGTATTCAGCTGGGAAAAGTGTCACTTCATGGCTAAGGAGGGGATAGTCTTGGGCCACAAGGTCACAGCTGAAGGTATGGAGGTCGACAGAGCTAAGGTAGATGTGATCGCTAAGCTCCCACCACCAACTTCAGTAAAGAGCATCAGAAGCTTTTTGGGGCATGCGGGGTTTTATAGAAGGTTCATCAAGAATTTCTCCAGCATCGCCAAGCCTTTACCAACATTATTTGCCAAGGATGTGAAGTTTGTGTTTGATGTAGAGTGCCTCAAAGAATTCGAGTTGATCAAGGAAAAGCTAGTGAATGCTCCCATAATGGTGATCATGTGCGATGCCAGTGATGTGGCAGTGGGAGCAGTGCTGGGGCAGAGGAGAGATAAAATGTTCAGACCCATTTACTATGCAAGCCGGACTTTGAATGATGCTCAGGTGAACTATGCTACCATGGAAAAGGAGTTTTTAGCAGTGGTCTTTGCTTTCGACAAGTTCAGATTCTATCTAGTGGGAAACTAGGTGATAGTGCATACTGATCACTCGGCACTGAAATATTTGTTGAGCAAGAAAGAGTCAAAACCGCGTCTGATGCGGTGGGTATTGCTGCCTCAAGAGTTCGATCTTGAAATCAAAGACCTGAAGGACATAGAAAATCAAGTGGCTGACCACCTGTCGCGATTAGAGAAACCACCTGTTGAAGCGGTGGACATCCGGGAAGAGTTCTCGGATGAGAAGGTTTTTTCCATTGCAGCAGTCTCTGATAGACCGCTATGGTATGCTGGCATAGCCAATTTTTTGGCTAGTGGATGGATGCCACATGACCTGACCTCCGACCAGAAGAGGAAGCTGCAAAGCGAGGTAAAAAGCTACTTCTGGAATGACCCTTTTTTGTTTAAATTGTGTGCAGACGGCATGATTCAGAGATGCGTACCAGAAGAGGAAATGTGAAGTATATTTTTCCATTATCATGATGGAGCAGCTGGAGGACACTATGGAGGAAATATGACAGCAACGAAGGTCATGGAAGCTGGTTTTTACTAGCGGCCCTGTACAAGGACGCTAGATCCTACGTGGCTGCATGTGACAAGTGCCAACGGGCAAGTAACATTAGTAAGAGGGACGAGATACCCATGAATTTCATTTTGGTATGTGAAATCTTCGATATCTGGGGCATTGACTTCATGGGTCCCTTCCCATCGTCCCATTCCTATGAGTATATCCTAGTGGCTATTGACTATGTCTCCAAGTGGGTCGAGGCAATCCCCACTAGGACAACGATGCTCGGGTAGTATGTGAATTTCTTCGGAAGAATATTTTCACTTGTTTTGGAACTCCTCGAGTCATCATCAGTGACAATGGGTCACATTTTGTCAATAACCAGTTTGCCACACTGTTGTCTAAATATGGGGTAACTCATACAACAGGAACCCCATATCATGCGTAAACTAGTAGGCAAGTAGAAGTAGCTAACCATGAACTCAAAAATTCAAGAAAAAGTGGTTAGTGCTTCCAGAAAAGATTGGTCAGTAAAGTTAGGTGAAGCTTTATGGGTGTATAGAACAGCATTCAAAACAATCAGAGGGACTTCACCCTTCAAGTTGGTATATGGAAAGTCATGCCACTTACCTGTGGAGATAGAGTATAAGGCTTGTTGGGCAATTAAATTGCTTAATCTTGATCCTAGTATTGTAGGTGAGCATAGAATGTCACAGGTGAATGGGCTTGAGGAATTCAGATTAGACAGATATGAGAATGCGTGAATTTTCACAGAAAAGACGAAGAAATGGCATGACCGTCTGACTAAACCGGAGGAATTTCATGAAGGGGAAAAGGTCTTGCTATACAATAGTAGACTCAGATTGTTCCCCAAAAAATTTAAGTATAGATGGATGGGACTGTACGTGGTGAAACATGTATCACCATATGGGGTGATTGAGGTCCAGAACATGGAAGGAACAGAGTGTTTCAAAGTGAATGAGCACATGCTAAAACCATATCTTGCTGGAGGATTTGCTCAGCAATTCTCGAGCATCATAATCAGTTGAGGATGCCCAGTTGAGTCAAGCTGACGACTATAACTCAGAACAACCTCTAACTCTTCTACTAGCTTAATTTTTCTCTTTTGTTTTCATTGTAGCGTAGATTGGGTAAAAGTTAGTGTATATTAGGACTTGGTGGTTACAGGAGGGTATATATTGCGGAAGGGCGGAATTGAGGCTTTAAAAAAAAATTTGTGCGTGTATAGGTGCGCGACCGCACACCTGGAAGGGTGCACCGCGAAATTTGATCGCGCAAAATACGGCGTCAGCAAGCTTGGAGATGCACGGCTGCGCACCTGGACGGATGACCGTGCATGTGTACCATAACTCTAGCATGTGTACGCGGACGCACAAGGGAGGATCCGACCGTGCACCCGACTGCACACAGGTATGTGCCGACCTTATTATTTTGTTTAACACCCGAATTCTGGGCCCCTTCTAAACCCCCCTTCTAATCTTTACCCAGTTTTCTCTCCTCTCTCACTAAGCCAAACCCTAACCTGCCCCCAACATCTCTCTTTCTCTCTCTGCGACTAAACCCCACTCCCTTACTCTTTCTTCCCCCCCCCGGCAAGTGTGTTTCCATCAAAATATTCCTCGGGTATGTAACTTTCTTTTTCCATGTTTTTCTTTTGTTCTTTTTTCCGTCTATTTTTCTTTTTCTTGTGGGGTTAAAGACTAGGATTTACCATGGGTGCTGCGAGTATGGCTGCTAGGTAATTAATTTGTTGTGAATGTAGTCCACCTAGGGCTAAAACTGCTTTGTATGGAATAGGAGCAGCTTTACATGTTAGGTGTTTGTGTAAATGCCACAATGAGGTTGAGCGGTGTATTCTAGAATTTGTTGCTCACCCCATAATAATCCATGTACTTAATTTGGGAACTGATAATGGGGTATATTCTACTGATTATGGGATGGGTCCTTCCCATGGCTAGGAGAGTGTATCTTTGTGACCATTATATGGGTGAAGTCTGAGAAGCCATTCTTGGTCCAAGGAGTGGTCTAATTGCTGATATTTTTCGGGTTGTTTCAGGTGTAAATGGCCACTTCCAAGAAGAGAAAAACCCCAAGTGCCTCCAATAGTAGGAAAGTAGGCACGTACAGAGCTAAAGATGTGGGCACGTCTAGGTTGCAAGCTTCTGTATTCTCTCGCCCATATAATCAAAATAAGTTCGTCTCCTGGGAGGCCCAAGAATGGTTTGATAGCAAGGTGAGCAAAAAGCCAATACCTGAAAGGGGAAGCGACATTTGGTCTCTCCTCAATGAGTGTTATAGAGATCATAAGGAATTGGTCCGGCGAGGAATGAGGGTGTTCTTCGAAGAACCTGACAAAGCAAATTTAACGGTTGTTAGGGAATTCTACGAGAATTGCCCGGAACATGAGGACTATGTGTGTACCGTTCGGAAGAAAAAGGTAGATTTTTCCAAGGAGGCTATCCAAAGGGCCTATCACCTGCCGGCGTACGTGGACCATCTTGATACAACCAACTACTATTTGGCGCATAGCAGGGAACCATACTTGTGGAACACGTCCTTTCAGATCATTTGTGTGCCCGGGAAGGAGGTGGTATGGTTAATCCAGGGCCACACATTTCACTCTACTGAACTCATTTTTGAGGGGAAGTGCTGGCTGTGCATCATTACTAACCGCCTGATGCCTTCCAGCAACATAACTGAGGTGAATGGTCCTTGGGCTGCTCCGATTTGGTGCTTTGCCATTGGCCACGACTTTGATGTGGCTAAGGTCATTCAAGACGAGATGAAAATTCGCTGTTTAGTGCAGAGGTATGGATTTATTTTCCCATCTTTAGTCACTCGATTATGTCGTGAGAGGCACGAGTAGCAGAAAATAAGGTTACGGACGGAAAGGTCAAACGAGAAAAGAAATTTTGGGCTGATAAATTTTTCATTGGGAAGGAACCTGTTGTGGCTGATGAGGTTGAGAGTGAGGACTCTGATGCACCCGTCGAGGAAAGGGAGGTGCACGAAGAGGATGTTGATGCTACTACCCCGCATGAGTAGGGTGTTGGAGAACCTTCAGGCGGCGTATGGGAAACGAGAATGGTTGCCTTGGAACAGGAGATGGCGGGGATGCGCACTTCTATCACTAATTTGGAAACCCGAGTGGACTCACTTGCTACACAAAAGAAGAAGATCATGGCATGGCTGCGTGCACTTAGCCGGGCTTGTCACACTGGACCTCGACGTCGTCTCCGACACGGAGTGACCCAATCAGGAGAGTTTTCTTCACCTTTGCATTTTAATTTTGTGACATGGGAACATGCCACTAGTTAACTGTAGGAGTGGGGATAGTGTAAATACCGTTGTTTAATTTGCTTTCCTATTGAAAAAAAACCATAATAACAAAAAGTCCAAAATTATTTTCTTATATTATTTTAGGATTCTTCTTCACTTGTACTTCCATGGGTTTCTTGTTGGTTCTTTACCATGGTCGTAATATTTTAAACCAGACACCTTTTAGAGTAGATTTTTGTTATTTTTTTGTTTTAGCTTTTTGAAAAGTTGCTTGTGGTTGGCAAAGTTTACTTTGCCTGACTGGTGGGATGCATGATCCCGCCCTTGTAAGTCAGAAAGACCATTGGTGACTACAATTTAAATTGTGTGCCTATCCAAGATGCTATGTCTGGTGAGGAAAATGTTTGCTTAGTGATCATGCCTGACAGGGTCTAGAACTTGGCTTGATTGTGACTCAAGGCGAAATCATAGGTAACAATTGAGTTTGGAGATGACTGTAGGCTTTCTTTGATAGGCTTTTTCTTCGATTGCTTTCAACCCTCCTGAGAACTGATAAGTTATCCCTAGTTAACCCAGTTGAGCCTAATTCCCTCTTTCTTTGGCAACCACATTACAACCTAAACCTTTAACCGTCCCTAAACACTTGACTGCCTTGTTTGTGATGCTAAAAGATGAAGAGACATAGGTTGGTTTTGAGTGGAACCAATGATAAGTTAAAAAATGTGCACCATCATGAATGTATGTGAGGTACGAAAGCAGGGGATTGTGAAAAAAAGAGAAAGATTTGCTCACGTTGAGTAAAGAAATTAAAGTGAACATTCCCTTATCGATGTAAAGTCCTCGTATGTTGTGCTTAAAGAAATAAGAACTGGGTGCTATTCTGAATTGGAAGTTTGGGGGCAGTTGTAATTAAAAATGGGGTAGGTCACGTATAGTGTTGTAGGTATTAAAGATCTTAAGAAGGTGTAAATACTCTTATACAGATTATATCCAACCCATCCAGTAGCCTACGTTACAACCAAATGCAAAGTCCTACATTATCTAGGTGAGACTATTCCTACATTAGTGGAGAGTTACATGATAGCCAAGCTTATGGTACTCTTGAAAGCATGATTCACTTCTTTGTGAGGGCGAGTGATTGTTGTGTACTGCCCTAGGACATTATTTGTAATTAATGTGTGAACGGGGATTGTCTTTTTCTTGAGAGGTGTATCGAGGATTTGGCGGTAATTTGACCACAACACTAGTGGAATATTATGACCAGGGTTGAGGTTGAATGTGACCCCAGGATGGTATCGAGTTGATTTTGGTCGGCCACTTGTCTAAGGTGGTTACAATGTAACGAGCAATTTCGTTTTAGATTTGCTCGGGACGAGCACAAGATAAGAGTGGGGGTGTTTGATGAGCTTAAAGTTACTTAATATTTATGCCCACTTTGTGTCTTGGATTCGGTTGATATGATAGAGATTTGGTCTGATTTGGGTCTAATATGTTGTCTTTCAGTGCAGATGATGCAGAGGGGATCAATGGATGAATAATGAAGCAAGTGGGAGGAAAACAAGTTGAGCAAGAATAAATTCTCGTGCGTGGCCGCGCACGAGTGACCCTCAACGCGCACTTGAATGTGCAAGTGCTATAGAAGTCTTCCAGAGGTGCGCGGCGACGAGCACGGTCATACTCCTAGGTGCGCGGCCGCACACGTTGGAATTCGACCCAGGCCTATTTTTGTAATTATGGAGGCAGCCTTTTGACCTATATGAAGCCTAGCTCGTCCCAAAAGAAGGTATCTCTGGTTTTGAAGAAATTTTTGGAGAGAAGAAGGCAAGGAAACAACATAGACTCTAAATACTTCATCCAATTCATTCAATACGCAAGTTTGTTTTATTTTAGGGATTGTTATATTTTCTAGTTCTCTTAATACTCTTGTGATGAAAAACATCTCCATTATGGAGTAATCTTTCTTAGGGTTATTGATTGGATATTCTGATTTTACTATTATTTTGGCTTTGCTTTCTATTAGTTGTTTGAATTTGTTGAATGAGTTACTAATTGAATTACAAAGTTAATTGTGGTTTTACTTTAATCGAAAAAGAAGTGTTGTTGCAATTCACATTATGTTATCTTGTTTGGGTTGATTTCACGACTCTCATAAGTAATCGAAAGAGTTTATAGAGTTATCAATTAACCCAAGTTAGAAGAATAGTCGAGAGACATTCTTCGTAAGATCATTCATTCAACATATTTTTGCATGTTTTCACAGCACATATCATTAGGTTGTTTAGCGAACTCTAATTCATTCGGAAGAAGATTTTGGATCCTCAAGATATCCTAATCATCTGTTGAAATCGAAAGAATCAATAACAGTTAAGAGTGAACATAACATAGAGTTTCCCATAGTAATAGTTGATCACATATCTTGTCAAGGCCCTTATTTCTCACCTTGATATTCAATCGTTACTACATAGTCACTAAATTTCCATTATTCATTCACAATTGAGAATCTTAGTTTTTACTCTTACTTAGTTAATAACTCAAAATCAAAAGGTTTATTTTCCTGAATAGTGTTAAGTTGAAGATTTTTTTGAGCATTATTTAACCCAATCCCTGGATCTTTGACTAGCAAGCCTAAATTTTATACACCGGTTTTGTGCTCGTCATGAAACTGGGTGATTAACATGTTACGATGGTGATGTTATGAGGTATTTTCATCGTATGATATTCGTGTATTAAGTTGTGAAGTCAAACGAGTTATGAAACAAAATTCGACAAAAGTTGTCGCAAGTTACATTCATAATTTTACTAAAATTTTAGGTCTAATGTTACTGATATTTTCTCTCAATATACTTGGATTTACGGGGTAATCACCCACCAAATTTATGATCTACGAGTCTAGTTTCCAACTCATTAAAGTGTTCGTCGATATGATATCAGAGTAGAGAGATATTCGTGTTTTTGGAAAACTGCACAAGAAGCTCCCTTTGGGACCCACAAGGTCAGTTGAGGATTATCTTGATATATAAAGTTGTGGACTTCGTCTCCAAGCCTCATTTTCGACCCAAATAAGACCTAATACTCTCTCTAGAACTCCTAGACATATTCTTAGGGCGTGGAAGCCAAATCAAAGGTGGAGAAGGTGAAACAAGTGGATTCAAGCCTTAGGAACCCGAACTAGTCGATAGTTTACCACTTTCTCTATTCGTGGCTGATTGAGGAAGACATAGCAACGAATTAAACTCTTCAAATTGGGGATTTGTGTGCTATAAGGTATGTTCTTCAGCCCCCTCCTTGGGTTGAGTCAGTTTTTGGCCGTAGTAAGCCTAGATGTTAAAGGAAAACATGTTAAACCTGAAGTTGGAAGTATGTTTGAGAAGTTGTGTGTTTGAGACTGTTTTGGAAGGTTTTTGAGCTAGGTTTCGGTTGGTTCTTGATGTAGTATCTTGAGTGTGTTGTTTTGATGTTGTTCTTGTTTTTTTATGTTGGTTTGAATAGGAACAAAGTGATATAGGTGCTGCACAATTTTTTGGAAATCGTAGGTGTACTGTTGTTGATTATTGGACTGTTTGGGAGGCTTAATATGAGTATTGTTGATGTTGTTTGGACTATTTGGTAATTGTTTTAAACTTGTGGAAAGTCATATAAATAGGGGAGGTGCTGCCCGTTCTACCGTAAAATAGGTTGTGGTCGATATATAATAGTTACGACGCTTAAACGATAACGATAATATCATTTCTCTTATTGTAGACTAAGGAGCCATGAAATTTGCATAGCTTGAGGTTGGGCAGTATATACAAGGTATGTGAGCTATCCCTTTCTTTCTTTTGCACGACTCCGGTTGTATGTAACGTAAATGAATGAGCTTCCAAAGATACTCCATTCTTAGAAGCTAGCAGTACTTACATTGTTTCCCTTCTTATGAAATGATTGATGTTGATGTTGATTATCTTATTCTTATGTTATCAAATATTGTTGGTATTTCCTGATTCGTATAAGATTCATGATGACGGATTAGCTCTAATAACGTACATGGAGGTTTTCGAGTCTCGACCTTACGTCATTCTGAAAGGTTTAGAATGTCATTCCATGAGTCCAGCATACATTATATATATATATATATATATATATATATATATATATATATATATATATATATATATATATATATATATATATATACCTATTTTACTCTACTGAGCTGCACTATTGTCGGCTGGGTACGACAAGTATTATGCAACCACTGATCAGTCGGGTTTTATCGAGCTCCATGTGGCCGAGTACGATTCTACTGAGCCTTATGATGGCCAGGTACGTTTTTACCGAGCCTTTTACGGCCGGGTACAATATGATGTTGATGATTCTTAGTCACCCTCAGAGGCACTCAGATATTACCGGTTGTATCTTATCTATTTGTATTTATATTACGGTTCTTATCTATACTTCCTGCCTTACATATCCAATACTTTATTTGTACTGGCATCTCTTTTCTTTGTGGAAGCTGTATGTCGTGCTGCAGGTCCTGATACACAGATTGACGGCCCTCCCAGTAGGCTACTAGTTCAACAGGAAGTGTTGTTGCACTCCACTTGCCTCGGAGTTGCCCTTCCAGTTAGTATACTTATGTACATATGTTTATGGATATGAAAGGGCCTATCCCAAACTTATGATGTTTATATATACCTCAGAGGATTGTAGATGAATTGGTATAGATGTTTTATTCGACTTTGTAGGCCTGTGTATCTCACGTATATCATTTTGGGGTTGTCCTTTATCGTGTATTCTTTATGTTATGTTCGGGTTATCTTATGAAGGCCCTTCTGGCCCATTTACGCATGATAGTATGGTTAAGGATACGTTACGTTGGTGCTTGGCAAGTAAGGCCTGGGTGCCCGTCGCGGCCCTCCATTTTGGGTCATGACATAGGTAACACGTTAGTAGCATAACGTGTCTAAATTAAAGAAGGAAACAACGAATAAAAGCTCTATTTCATAAAGAACTTACAATATATGGCTACACAGTTTTTCTTATTTGTTTTCTACTCTAAATATAATTTTCTTCCAGCAAAAAACCTATTTAATTTCCACCAATTTCGTGTAGAATATATCTCATAAAAAGATTCTTAACCTTAGAGAATAAAGGAAGTATAAGGAAAATATATTACTTTCTTTAAAAAATCCCACTTATGATTCTACTTCCTCACAAACTTGGTCTCTAACTCAACAATCAAGATTTATCAAGATTCTCTATTGTTTGGGTGGTTGCTAGGTCATTTTATTACGAAATAAAATAAATATCTGATAAGTGGAAATTTTGACTACTTAATAGCACCTTTTAGCTTTCGTATTAGTCCAAAAGCGTTTATTGTGTTCCCAAAAACTGATGAAATATGCTTAATTGCAGGAATATTGGAAGAACTCCCGAGATGAAATCCAACTCAAGAAGGAGTAATCTGAACTCAAGGACAAAAAAGACACAAAAGCTTAGAAGTGCGGACCGTAGAATATCATCTGCGGCTGCAGGTGATGAAGGAAAATCGATCAGAGACTGGTGCAAAGTATGGTCCGCACATGAATTGTGCGGCCGCAGAAGCTGAGTCAGAGCAAAGTTCAGAGAGACTGCATTTCAAGACCATCAGAAGTGTGGACCGCACAATAATTGTGCGGCCGCGGAAGAAGAGTTGTGCGGCGGCACATGTAAAAGTGCTGACCGCAGAAAGAGTGCATTATGGCCGCAGTTCAGAATTATGCGGCCGCAAATTTCCAATCCTGTCAAGCAGAAGAAAAGTGCGGACCGCACATGGAATTGTGCGGCCGCAGAACCTCAGAAAGGGTATTTTTGTCCGAAATTTTCTGCCTTGTATAAATAGACAAGTTTCACATTTTTAGGTCAACTTTTGACATCGGCAACTACAGTAGCCGTTTCTTTTTACTTCTTTTAGTAGTTTTTCATATTTTGAGCAATTTTAACATAGATTTTATCATTTCAATCTTTCAATATGAGTTTAATTATCATTTCTTCTTCTTCTTTTTCTTGAATTTCAAGCATGAGTAGCTAGACTTTCACTAGGGTTGTGACCCAACCATAGTGTGTAAACTTAATGGGTGTTTAATTTAATGCTTGTTTGTAGTTGGGTGTTTATTATTTAGCTAGGAAAACTTGGCTAGCAAGAAATTGGGTCAATTGAGAGATTGATAAACCCAATTAAAGGATTGAACCTAGAGATAGTAAAACCCGACTTGAGCTTTTTATCAACTATTTTGTTCAATACCCATTTGGACTTGAGAAAGCCAAATTGGGCAAAATTATTCTCTGACCAAGAGGTATTGAGTGGGTAACCGAGTGTTGATAGCTTTAATACACCCCGACCAATAAAATAAGCTTTAAAGTTTACAACCCGTTAGGAAAACACTTAGCGAAGGTCATAACACTAGGCTTTTTACAACATTTGAAAAACAACAAAAACAATCTCCTAGCTTTATTTCTCAATTTGCACTCGTAGTTTAAATTAGACTTCAAAACAACCCAATTTTGTGGAAGTGCAAATTTAGATATTCAAATTCACACGCTACGATATATACTACTAACTCCCATCTATAGCTCCTTGCGGAATTCGACCTCGACTCTTGTAGGGTACTATCATGCATCGACCGTTTTCATAACCTTGAATTGATGTGTGAAATTGGACGAGATCAATTTTTGGCGCCGTTGTCGGGGAGCTAAAAACAGTGTTAGCTATATATTTAGGTGTGTTTTTGGGAATATCTTATTTTCCTTCCTTGTTACTAACATGTTGAGTTATTGTAGGTGCAATCATGGTAAATAATGAGTTCAGAAACACAGCTTTGAGGGATGTGGACATTGAGGATGATCAAATAGATAAGGCCCTTTTTGAACCTCAAGCCAATAGACGAGGCCGAGTGCCTCAAGACAATGTGCCCGCTCCACCCCCACCTCCATCACGAGCGGCTCCACATCGGGTGTTTTCGAAAGAAGGGTATGCAAGTGCTATAGTCCCTCTCCATATTTGGGCACGCAACTTCCAAATAACCAACGTGATGCTCACTTTGCTCGAGCAACGAGGGTTCTTCACCGGTGCACCGGGTCAAAATGCATATAAACACTTGAAAGGGTTCGTCGATACGTGTTGGGGGAGAAAACAAACAAATGTCTCCAAGGATTCTTTGAGGCTAAGGCTTTTTCTCTTCTCTCTATGGGGGAAAGCTTTAGATTGGTTGGATCATTTGCCAAATCATTCTATTCATACTTGGGATAAACTAGCGGAGAAATTTATTTCTAAGTACTTCTCTCCTGGGCACATGGCTATTCTTTGGGATATATTCTAGCATTCTGTGGTGAATCAACTTGCCGATGGGAACTTCATGACTACACCTTATGCGGAGGCATGTGATATTTTGGATGAGATGGCGGATACTTCATCGGCGTGGAAATCTAGAGCCAATGTTCCACAAGGTGATCCTAATGTGATTCTTCTTTATGAAGAGTTACATGACCATGGACAAGCCATAGCCGAGTTGACAACCACTATAAACCAATTGGCAAAGGCTCAACTTCAATAAGTGAAAAACCCGAGGCAAGTCAATGCAATGGAGGGAGTAAATATGATGGTGAACAAAGAGAAGAACAAGAAGTCCTCAAGTCCAACAAAGAGTGGACAATTTTGTGCAAGATGATAGTGGATTTGAACAAGATGATTCCTATAATGATCAAGAAGAAGAGGTCCAATATGTGAACAACTTTCAAGAACAAAGAAAAAACTTCCAAGGCCCTAGTCAACAACAATGGAGACCTTCAAATAATCAAAGCAATTGGAATTCTCATAATCAAAGCAATTGGAATAACAACAACAATCAAGGCAATTGGAGTGGAAACAATCATCAAGGGAATTGGCATAACAACAATAACCAAGGCAATTGGGGAGGCAACAATTAAGGCGGGTGGAATAACAATCAAGGAAATCGGGGGTTTGGTTCTCAAATGCCTCTGATGTATCAACAATCGAGCAACCCACCTCCTTATCCTTCCCTTGGTCCTAGTTCTTTCAACAATGAAATGGACCGTATTGAGAACATGTTCAAGCAAATGATGGAGAAGAATGTCGATTCCGATGCCCAACTTGCCTCACACAACACATCGATCCGCAACTTAGAAGTGCAAATCGGGAAAATCTCTCAAGCTTTAAATTCTCGACCAAAGGGGGAGCTACCAAGTGATACAGTGGTGAGCCCAAAGGGTGGGAACAACACGGGGCAATGCCATGGCCGTTACTACAAGAAATGGAAGAGATGGGAATGCACCTACCTCAAGTCAAAGGCAACTTGTGGATGATGAGCAAGTGGTAGAAGAAGAAGAGATCCCGAACAATGTGGTGCAAGCAAATGATGAA
Organism: Nicotiana obtusifolia; assembly: GCA_002018475.1. NCBI lineage: Eukaryota > Viridiplantae > Streptophyta > Magnoliopsida > Solanales > Solanaceae > Nicotiana > Nicotiana obtusifolia. The sequence continues at coordinate 44,825 of MCJB01051224.1, read as the reverse complement.
GTATGGATTGATATTGATGACACAATGGAAGAGACTCAAGACGAAGTGAACCCGTCTAGGGATCATGTTATTGACATACCGGAACCGGTAGTGCAAAAGGCTAAGGCACCATTGCCTAAGCCACCTCCTCCATATCCTCAAAGGGTCGCCAAGAAAAATGGCGAGAACCAATTCAAAAAGTTCATTGACATGATGAAGATTCTCTCGATAAATGTGCCATTAGTTGAAGCCTTGGAGTAAATACCCGGTTATGCAAAGTTTATGAAGGATTTGGTGACAAAGAAGAGGTCGATGAATTTTGAAACTATCAAAGTCACTCATCAAGTGAGTGCAATTGTGCATTTGATGGCTCCTAAATTGGAAGATACCAGTGCTTTCACAATCCCTTGTACCATTGGAAGTGGCGAGTTTACCAAAGCTCTTTGTGTTCTTGGGGCGAGTATCAATTTGATGCCCTATTCGATTTTCAAGACCTTAGGAATTGGGCAACCAAGACCCACATCTATGATATTAAAAATGTCCTATCGTACAATGAGGAGACCGTTGAAAGTGATTGAAGATGTATTGGTTCGTGTTGATAAGTTCATTCTCCCGGCGGATTTTGTTATTCTTGAGTGTGAAGTGGACTATGAGGTGCCGATTATTCTTGGAAGACCTTTCCTTGCTACGGGGAAGGCTCTTGTTGATGTGGAAGTCAGAGAACTCACTTTTCGAGTGGGTGATAAAAAGGCGGTGTTCCACATGTGCAAATCTATGCGGCAATCGAATAGCAATGAAGTGAGTTCTTTCGTGGACCTGTGACCAATGTGATTATTGATGATACAAGTGCCATGATTAATGCGGGTGATATGTTGGAGGCCGTCTTGCTCAACTTTGATGATGACGAGATGGATGGCTTCATGGAATGTGTGAATTTTTTGCAAGGAATGGGGTCGTACAACTATGCACCCCAAAAACTTTCCTTGGATCTTGAAAATAGGAAAACTCCTTCTACAAAGCCTTCAATTGAAGAGCCTCCTACCTAGGAGTTGCAGCCATTGCCTCCACTTTTTAGGTATGAATTTCTTGTCCCTTGTTCTACTTTACCGGTTATTCTTTTCTTTTGTTTGACTAATGTGCATGTTGACTCTACATTGGCGGTGCTTCAGAAGAGGAAGAAAGCTATTGGGTGGACTTTAGCAGATATTCAGGGGATATGCCCCGCATTTTACATGCACAAGATTAACTTGGAGGCAGATTCCAAACCATTCATTGAAAATCAAAGGAGACTCAATGAAGCCATGCAAGACGTGGTCAAAATGGAGATCATTAAGTGGTTAGATGCCAGGGTTATCTACCCCATTTCCGACAGTTCGTGGACTTCTCCGGTGCAATGTGTCCCAAAGAAGGGGCATAACAGTGGTCACCAATGACGAGAACGAGTTGATTCCCACAAGAACGGTGACTGGGTGGAAAGTGTTTATGAACTATCGCAAACTAAACTAATTCACGAGGAAATACCATTTTCCACTCCCCTTCCTTGACCAAATGCTTGATAGGTTGGCCAGCCGTGCTTTCTATTGCTTTCTAGATGGATATTCGGGCTACAAACAAATCCTTATTGCCCAGAAGATCAAGAGAAAACAACTTTCACATGTCCCTATGGCACTTTTGCTTTCTAGCGAATGCCATTTGGCTTATTCAATGCACCGACGACTTTTCAAAGGTGTATGATAGCGATCTTTATGGATATGGTAGAGGATTACCTTGAAGTCTTCATGGATGATTTCTCAATATTCGAGGATTCTTTTGATGATTGTTTGGCAAATTTGGATAGAGTATTAGCAAGGTGTGAAGAAACGAACTTGGTGTTGAATTGGGAGAAATGCCATTTCATGGTCAAGGAAGGCATTGTCCTTGGCCACAAGATTCCAAAGAATGGCATAGAGGTCGACAAGGCGAAGATAGAGGTGATTGTAAACTTCCACCTCCAACTTCGGTGAAAAGAGTGCGAAGTTTTTTGGGTCACACAGGATTTTACCGACGCTTAAGGATTTTTCTAAAGTGGTGAACCCATTATGCAAGCTCTTAGAGAAAGATGCTAAGTTTCACTTTAATGGTGATTGCATGAGAGCTTTTGAATTGCTAGTTGAAGTTGACAATAACTTCTATTATCACCGCTCCTAATTGGAGTGTTCCTTTTGAGCTCATGTGCGATGCTAATGCTGTAGTGGTTGGATCAGTTTTAGGGCAAAGTATCAACAAGATTTTTCATCCGGTATACTATGCTAGTAAGACCATGAATGATGCCCAAGTCAATTACACCGTTACAGAGAAAGAGTTCCTTGCTATTGTGTTTGCTATTGAGAAATTTCGCCCCTAATTGATGGGTGCAAAGGTTATTGTTCATACGGACTATGCGGCACTTCGTTATCTTATAAGCAAGAAAGATTCAAAGTCTAGGTTGATGAGATGGGTGCTATTATTGCAAGAGTTTGATATTGACATTCAAGATCGGAAAGGGAGTGAAAATCAAGTGGCGGACCACTTGTCTCGTTTGAAGGAGGAGGGGAGGCTGCATGATGGACTTGAGATCAATGACTCCTTCCCCGATGAGCAAATCTTGGTCATTTCAATAAAAGAGGTGCCATGGTTCGCCGATCTAGCAGACTTCCTTGTGTGTGGAATCATCCCGGATGAGTTCTTTTCAAATCAAAGGAAGAAGCTCAAATGGGATTATCAAGATTATTATTGGGACGAGCCTTACCTCTTTCGGATTTGCATGGATGGGGTAATTAGAAGATGTGGACCGGATGAAGAGCAAAATATTATTCTTGAGGCTTGCCATTCTTCGCCTTATGGTGGTCACCATGGCGGAGCAAGAACAGTGGCTAAAGTGCTAAGTTGTGGTTTCTATTGACCCACTCTCTACAAAGATGCAAGTGATATGGTGAAGAGATGTGATGAATGCCAACGGACCGGTGGAATCTCGAAGAAGAATGAAATGCCTCTCACTACCATTTTGGAGATTGATATCTTTGATATGTGGGGTATTGACTTCACGGGCCCTTTTGTAAGTTCTTGTGGAAACACTTACATCTTGGTCGCGATTGATTATATGTCTAAATGGGTTGAGGCCATTGCTCTACCCAACAATGAAGTGAGAAGTGTGGTGGCGTTCTTGAAGAAGAATATTTTCACAAGATTTGGTACTCCGCGGGCTATCATAAGTGATGGGGGTCGTATTTTTTCAACAAGGATTTTGACACTTTGCTTAGCAAGTATGATGTCACTCATAAAGTTACGACTCCCTATCATCCACAAGCTAGTGGTCAAGTGGAAGTCTCCAACCGGGAGATAAAGAGTATCTTGTCCAAAACAGTGAATGCTAACAGGACGGATTGGTCAAAGAAGCTTGATGATGCACTATGGGCTTATCGGACTGCTTACAAAACTCCTATTGGGATGTCTCCATACCAGTTGGTGTTTGTCAAAGCTTGTCATCTTCCGGTGGAACTTGAGCATAAAGCCACATGGGTTTTAAAGAAGTTGAATCTTGATTGGGATGCAGCTGCTAACTTACGGGTTGCACATTTGAATGAATTGGATGAGTTCCAGTACCATGCATATGCAAGTTTGTTCTTGTACAAAGAGAAGATGAAGTACCTTCATGACAAATATATCCGAAACAAGGAGTTCAAGGTGGGCGATCTTGTGTTGTTGTTCAACTCACAATTGAAGATGTTTCCCGGAAAGCTGAAATCTAAACGGAGTGGTCCATTTGAAATTGTGGGTGTGACACCTTTTGGTGCATTGGACTTGAAGAACAAAAATGATGAGATATTTTGAGTCTATGGTCACCGGATGAAGCATTATTTGGGACAATCTGATGATGGCCATGTGGTAGCAGTTATTCATTTGAAATGATGGTAATCTGCATCGTGCCGCTACCTTAAATCTGGCGCTTCTTGGGAGGCAACCCATGTTTTCTTTTTCTTTTTATTTTCTTCTTTTGTAGATAGGTGTTATTTTTGTTCTAACTAGATTTGAAGTGTGTTGCAGGAATGAGTGTGCTTTACAGGAACTATGCTCAGAAAAATTGGCTAAGTGTGGTGCGGACCTAACAATTGTGGGTGCTACAGCAGAAAGGAACCGCGGCCGCACAATTACAGTGCGGATCACACAAATTGAAATGGAAAATTGCAAACTCTCTGAAGTTTGGTTTGTCAGAGAAATGGCTAAAGTGCAGCCGCACATTAAAATCTACGGTCCGCAGCCAAAATCTGCGGTCGCATCACATATTTTGCGGACCGCAAATCAGCAAGAGCTTATGAGCCTCCAGGTAACAGAGTGCAGACTGCAAAAGCCCTGCAATCTGATCGTCAAGGATAAATAGTAACCTTAGGGGCTACTGTACATTTTTCCCCTCTCTAAGCACTCAAAATTCTAAAATATTGAAATCGCTAGTTCAGTTGTCTGCCATACTCAATTCACATGTGTGTTCACTCATTAACACTACATCATATCTGGTATGCTTCAATTACTCATAGAATTCTTCAATTTTTAGTTTAATTTTACAGTTTGTTAGTTAGCTTTAGGCCATTTCTCAATAGATTTTAATTTTACAACCACGTGGGGTGTAAACTGTATTGGGTCAACTTATAATTGCTCTATGGAGAATGAGTGAATTGATTTTCATGCTTAATTGTTAATACCATATCGAATTTGTGCAAAAATTGAACAATCCTACTAAGTTTGCTCATAATTGTTTGAAATCTATGGCCGCACAAGAAATTGTGCGGTCCGCAGAAGTAGAGATTAGGGTTCTTTAGTCAAGGCTGATTCTGCGGCCGCACTTGAAATTGTGCGGACCGCAGAAATCCAATCGCGGCTGCAAAACAGCCCAATCTCTGTCTTCAGAGAGTTGACATTTTGGTGAGTCTGATGTGCGACCACGATGATAAAAGTGAGGACCAAACTTTAAATATGCGGTCACACTAATAGCTGTGCGGACCGTAGTTCCATTTTCGCAGTCGCAAGTTCAAATTGTGCGGTCCGCACAACCCACTCTGCGGCCGCACTTGTAATTGTGTGGACCGCACTCCCCTACCCTGCAAGTATGTTACACTAGGTTGTTCACTGTTTCATTGGTGTGTTCTTGTATGTTTGTACTTGAATCACACCTGACACTTGCTTTTGCTTCATACAGACAATGGTTAGATCACGAGGCAGAGGTGATACTTCAAAGGGGAAGGGAGAACCTTCCGGGGGTCGAGGCAAGAGTATTTTACCTCTCGCCCTCCAAAAGATAATCTCAAAGAAGACTACAGCCGGTCGAGAGAGAAATGCAGAGCCCTCCGAATCCAGTTCTTATGCCCCGTCTAAGGAAGCATCAGAGGGCAACTCGGTTCAAAAGTTAACGGCTGTCCAATCAAAGCCATCAGGAAGGTATCAACTCCGGGATGAGCCTTCCACTTCACATAGCACCTCCGAGGGTTCGGAAAGTGCTAGTCAGGCTTCCGAGCCCTCCTCTACACCTGTCCCTGAGGCACCAGCCACTACAGTTGATGACATTCTAGATGATGTCCGAGGGGGAGATACTACAGTTGCTGGCCTTGAGAGGTCGACGAAGAAAGACGTCTGGGAGGACCGATTCGTCATTTTGGCTGCCTTCACTAGCTTTCGTGTGTGGTGGCCGGTGAGGCCGCTCACTCTTGAGCGACAGTTCCAACTGAAAGATCTTGATCAGTATAATCCGGCAGTCTTGAGGCAGTTTCGAGAGTGGAAGGGGTAGAGTTGGTCCACCCAGAGCATAGTGGACGCAAAAGAGTATCTTGTCCGGGAGTTATACGCCAATGTGACGCACACAAAGAAAAGGAGAAAAGTGACCAAAGTGAGGAATTTGAAGGTGCGGTTTGACCAGCACACATTGAACACCTACTTGGGGTTTGATGATGTTGAGCCTGCACAATACTTGGAGAAGCTGGCAATGGGAGATGCAGCTCGCCCATGGCTAGCTGAGATTCATGGAGCTCCGGAGCCACCACCACCATGGATCACAGTAGGGGTTCCCATTCAGGGGAACACCCTAAACTTTGAGGCGAAGGGATGGCAGACCTTTATCTGCAGCAGACTAGATCCGTGCCAGAATGAAACAAACTTTCTTATCCCGCGGGCAGTTCTAGTCGCCTCCATCATGGCCGGGTACCCGATCAATGTGGATACTATGATATTAGCCAACATGTTTGTGGTCGCCAGGCAAGCCGATACCTCCTACCCGTATCCCAACACTATTACTAAGTACCTTACGGATGCACGGGTGGAGCCGAGAGATTTTGATACGAAGGTTCGGGCTAAGAAGCCCTTCTCATGGTATCTCTGATGGATGCACACAACCCTAAGAGAAAAGGTCAGCCGACTACCACCATAGGCCAATCTGATGAGCTATCGGTGGTAGCTGCAGAGACAGCCGACATGCCCTCCACTTCAGTAGAGCCTTCAGCCAGTGCAGCAGCCATGCCCCCGCCTTCAGCCCCAATGCCTTCCACCTCGGCTTTGAAGCCGGTGTTGATGCCACTGCTCCACTCTCTGCGCTGCGAGTCTCCCATACACTGGCGAGCCTCAAAAACAAGATGCAGACAACTACTGAAAAGCTATCTGACATATCCAGTGATGTTGCAGCACAGTCATCAATTCCGGCACCCTAGATTCCCTCCACAGTTGAAGAAACTTTGAAGAAGCTCCTGGAAAATCAAAACACTATTATGACCACTCTGGTACAACATGGGTCCATGATTGAAGAGCTGTCCAAGGAAGTGCAGAAGATGCGGAAGTCACTGGCCTCAAAGAAGTCAGTGGATAAGCTCCGACGATAGGTCACCAAGCTTGCAGCAGCCAGAGATATTCCATTTGATATGTTGATGGGCCCGTACCACCCAGGCCTAGATCCTACAGCACCTACAGCACCAGCTGGCCAGTTTGAGGAGCTAGACATTGCTGCTGACACTACTGAGGCAGTCCGTCAGATGTTCACCAACTCAACCACTCCCAGACTTGAGGATGATGAGATCCAATTGGATGAGGCTGAGGTCGGTGCCACTGCTGGGGACAGAGATGGCCACAGATCCATAGGAGTTTTCTTCACTCTTTCCCTTCTTTTACTCTTATGTGTCAAACATTGGGGACAATGCTTATTTTTATTTGGGGGGGGGGGGAGGTGGAGTTTCGTGACATTCTGATGATTCTGTATTTTGATAACTACGAGACATTTGGCCTGTAATTAACTTATTACTATTTTCTTCCTCTTTCTCATTATGTATATGTTCCCTCTTATCTTTTATTATGTATATTCGTTTATCTTTCAATAATTCTTTTGTTTTGTAGCTTCTTTATCTTTATGTTTGTCTTCTTCTTGAATAGTAGCTTCTTTTTGATTTAATAGCTTCTTTTTATGTCTTAGTGGATAATAAGCCTGTGGTTTTCTTAATACCACGGTTCTTTCCAAAGGTGGTTTCTGTGTGAACCGGGTGACTCTTCCTAACGATGGATGGAGTAAAAACCTTCTTAAGGGATTGAGTTTGTTTTGGTGTTTAGGTAATAGTAGTAGTAGTAATGAATAACAAGGCCTAATTGAGTCATGCTCGAAGAGTTAAACATTCTTCACTTGGTACCAACACACTTAACTGCATGCTTATGGTTAAAAATAAGGTTTTAGGAAAAAAATAGCTCAAGTTAGTCACTTTGTGACTCTTGTGTTGACTTAGGCTATCATCGAGTGGTTTAATCTAACCATAGTGATTTTTCAATCTTGAATATGGTCATTGTGGGCCCTCAATTCTATCCTCTTTAACAATCCAGCTGCGTGAAAGGTGAGATGTTGTTGTTGCAAGTCCAAGTACACGTGCTAATGGTCTAGAACTTCCCCCGAATGTATTTCTAGGCGAAATTTTAAGTTTTGCTTGGCTTGAGAAGTGATTGTAGGTTCTCCTTGACCTGCTTGAAGTTTTCATTTCCCACCAATGTTGTTATCCCTAGTCAACCCATTTGAGCCTTGAACCTTTCTCATTTGATAACCATGTTACAAGCCTTTACCCGTTTTGTAGTGACCCTCTCTTGGCACCAGAGCTTTCCTTAACACTTTTGTGAGACAATTGGTTAAAAACGTAAATTTGGGGGAGAGATGAGAACCTGAAAGAGGTATCAAGGCATAAAAAGAGAAAGAAATGAATAGAAGGAAAGGCAAGAAAATGAAAGAACAAAATGAAAAATGCAAAAAAGAAATCGAATAAGTTGAGGAGTTGAAGGGATTCAAAGAAAAGTGATGATGCAAAGCATGGAGAAATCAAAGAGGGAGAAAATGAATGTCATGATCAAGAAAGAGTGATGTTAAGTCTCTCTAGTTGTCCCCCCCCCAACGAAAATAAAATGCCTCAAAGAACTGGCAAAGCATGAGCCTAGAAAAGTAATGGAGTGCTTAAGGAAAGATGAACCCGTTCTATCATAGCATATCCAACCTTAGTCCAAAAGCCTTCATTGCATTCCGAAAAGCCCTACGTGATTTCAAGCCGAGTGAGCTTACATTAGTGGTGATATACATGAGGGGCAAGCCTATAGTACTTAAAGCCATACTTGCGACATTCTTTTGAGAGAGATGAGTGAACCTTTCGTAAATCTTGGGATCAAGTGCTAAATTCTTAAGTGAGATAGGAAAACGGAGAGTAGAGGAGGAGGATTTTGGGATCCACGATGACCTACATAAAAGTGCGAGTTTCCTTGATGAATAAAGTCAACTCTTGATGCTCAAGTGTCACATTAGAACTATTTGTGCTTAGAAGTGTAACTTGTTGCCTTGTTGATAATTCATAAGTGGTATGAGTAATTGTTGGTCTCAATTGATGTGTGAATGACTTACTTTGATTTGCTAAAATGGCTCTTAATTTGTGGGGGTAGGAACCACTTTATTTTCTTGAGGACAAGCAAAAGCTTAAGTTTGGGGGAGTTGATAAGTGGGGATTTTGACTACTTATTAGCGCCTTTTAGCTTTCGTTTTAGTCCAAAAGCATTTAATTGTGTTCCCGAAAACTGATGAAATGTGCTTAATTGCAAGAATATTGGAAGATTAACTCCCGAGATGAAATCCAACTCAAGAAGGAGTAATCTGAACTCAAGGACAAAAAGGCACAGAAGCTCAGAATTGCAGACCGTAGAATATCATCTGCGGCCGAAGGTGATGAAGGAAAATCCATCAGAGACTGGTGCAAATTGCGGTCCGCACATGAATTGTGCGGCCGCAGAAGTTGGGTCAGAGCAAAGTTTAGAGAGTCTGCATTTCAAGACCATTAGAAGTGCGGACCGCATAATAATTATGCGTCTGCAGAAGAAGAGCTGTGCGGCCGCACATAAAAAAGTGTGGACTGCAGAAAGAGTGCATTGCAGCTGCAGTTCAGAATTATGCGGCCGCAGACTTCCAATTCTGTCAAGCTGAAGAAAAGTACGGACCGCACATAGAATTGTGCGGCCGCAGAAACTCTGAAAAGGCATTTTTGTCCGAAATTTTCAGCCCTGTATAAATAGACAAGTTTCACATTTTTAGGTCAACTTTTGACATCAGCAACTACAGTAGCCGTTTCTCTTTACTTCTTTTAGTAGTTTTTCATATTTTGAGCTATTTTAACATAGATTTTATCATTTAAATCTTGCAATATGAGTTTAATTATCATTTCTTCTTCTTTTTCTTCAATTTCTAGCATGAGTAGCTAGAGTTTCACTAGGGTTGTAACCCAACCCTAGTGTGTAAACTTAATGGGTGTTTAATTTAATGCTTGTTTATGGTTGGGTATTTATTGTTTAGACTTGTTCTTGCTTTTATTTGTAAAATTAATGGTTGCAAACATTAGTTCATGCCTATCTAACTTGGTCTCTACTTGAGAAAGAGAGACTTAGTTAGAAAAACTTGAATAGCAAGAAATTGGGTCAATCGAGAGATTGATAAACCTAATTAAAGGGTTGAACCTAGAGATAGTAAAAATCGACTTGAGCTTTTTATCAACCATTTTGTTCAATACCCATTTGGACTTGAGAAAGCCAAATTGGGAAAAATCACTCTCTGACAAAGAGGTATTGAGCGGGTAACCGAGTGTTGATAGCTATAATATACCCCGACCAATAAAACAAGCTTTAAAGTTTACAACTCGTTAGGCAAACAACTAGGCGAAGGTCATAGCCCTAGGCTTTTTACAATATTTGAGAAACAACAAAAACAATCTCCTAGCTTTATTTCTCAATTTTCAATCGTAGTTTGAATTAGACTTCAAAAAAATCCAATTTTGCGGAAGTACAAATTTAGATATTCAAATTCACACGCTATGATATATACTACTAACTCCCATCTATAGTTCCCTGTGGAATTCGACCCCGACTCTTGTTAGGTACTATCATTGCATCGACTGTTTTCATAACCTTGAATTGAGGTGTGAAATTGGACAGGATCAATATCTCACACAAAAGTGAATCCTACTCTCACTAGGATTAAGTGTCAGCACTCTTCAAAACCAATCCGACAGAAATCAGGTCCTTCACTAGATCCTCCGACCAACCCAATATGTCTGTCATGTTTGTTAGTCTGTCAAGTTGTCATATATTATAAAAAGTTGAATAAACAAGTAGGTTAAGCTAAGCTCTACCAATATGGTATAATTCTCTATCGAATGAACTACAGTGATATGATCAATATAGGTAAAAGCTCTAGCTTTTTGTCATAGATGCAGGTGAACAAATATGCATAAATGACAAACTATGAGCTAAGTTATATCGACGTGGTAGAATTCACAATCATTTAAAATAATTCTAAGATGGGTACACTTTAAATTCTATCGTGCTATCATAGTTTTGCAAAAAGTTTTATAAACAAGTGATAATTCGTGACAATATGGTACGTTGAATATATCATGTTAAATACTGGCACAGAAATAACGTAATCATGAAAATCACTCGAGCGCCTCTTTTTGTTTCTATTTTATCGATCACGATCGAAAATTCACTATAGGCCGTGATGGCGCCCAACGTCGCAGTTAGGCAAGTCAACACTTAATTATTAATTTTATTATTTTTAAAATCATGAATCTTATTTAGATAGAGAGGTCGATGCATTAAAATAAATCGTAGTTACACACAGTTTAATTAAAATAATAAATAGAAGTGTATCAATGTAAAACAATCCATAAACAAATTCTAGAACACCCACAAAAACCGGTGTCACAAGTGCATGAGCATCTACTAGGAGGTACAATAACAATACAACATCTGTCTGGAATACAAGTTAGATAGGGAAATGTATATAATTCGGATGAAGACTCTGTATGCTGCAGACCCTAACATGGGATGCAGCTCACCGTAAAGTCCCCGCAATAGGCACGCCTTTGCGCCCAAAAGACCACCACAGGTATACATACCTGCACAATAAGTGCAGAAGTGAAGCATGAGTACGTAAATCAACGCGTACCCAGTAAGTATCTAGCCTAACCCCGAAGAAGTAGTGACGAGGGGTCGGCATCGACACTTACTAGTGGTCTAATAATCAAGTACAATAGAAAGCAAACAAGTATGACGCATGGTAAATAAACAGGATAACAAATATAGGTATGTGGTAGGATCCTCCTCTAAACAGTAACACAAACTCTCAAATATTAGTTCCTCCTCACCCGGAGTATATATATAAAATAGTACCCACCAGATAGGTCGTCACAATTCAAATCAGGAAAACTCACGGATACACTGACTTCTTGTCAAATATTATGCACGATCCTGCCGATAGACAGGAGACTTACCTTGCTCAGAAGTTCCATAACCGGCTCAATCGTTTCTCTAACTCCTCCAACCGATGGCCATCGATCCGAAACTAGTCAAACAATATGCAAACTAATAAAATATACTCTAATCCTCATAATTAATCAATTATAACCATTCCCAACTTCGCTCGAAAAGCCAACAAAGTCCAATCTTGGGCCCATGTGCCCGGATCGCGAAAATTTTCGAAGATAAACGTCACTCATAACATATCAAACTCAAATACGTAATTTATTCTTAGTTCCATTTCCAAATTTCGGCCAAAATCCAAATATACTAATTTCTAGGTTTTGTCTTAAAAATCCCACAATTCCCATAATTTTCATGTATAAACCCATATAAAATTCATGAAATTAACTTGCAATAAGTGGGAAATCACTTACTCGTGTTGCTTTATGAATAACTCCTCAAAATAGTTCCCCAAATTCGGCCATCCAAGTGAAAAATGAGAGAAATGAGAGCTAAATCTCGATTTAAAAGAACCCCTCTGCCCAGCGATCTTCGTGTCTGCGGCAACAAGTCCGCTTCTGCGGAAAGCACTGAAGGTCCATCTCTTCGCACATGCGGACAAGGTCCGGCTCCTGTGTCTTCGCAAGTGCGGCCATCGACCCCCGCATCTGCGCTCCCCTTCGCTTCTGCGCTTTAAGAAGCCGCATCTACGCCATCGCAGATGCGTTCAAAACGTCGCTTTTGTGAACCTTCACCACCTAGCCTTTTCCCGCTTCTGCGATGAGAGCCCGTTTCTGCGACCAAAAATTCTGCACCTGCGACATTCCTCCGGCTGGCCCCTGTCCACTTCTGCTATGATACCATCGCTCCTGCGTGTCCGCACCTGTGGACAAACCCACCACAGGGGCAAAAACACCAAAACTTCAACTGCTCCAGCAATCACCTAAGTCCAGAAATGATCCGATTTCAATCCGATTCAAACCTGGAGCCCCCGGGACACCGTCCGAACATACCAACAGATTCCAAAACACATAGTGAACCTACTCGAGTCCTATAATCACATCAACAACATCAAATTCTACGAATCGACGGCCAAAACTTTCTTTAAACTTTCAAATATTCCAACTTCGCTGAACGCATCTGAATTACACTTAAACATCTCGGAGCGATGCTAAATTTTGAGTGCAAGTCACAAATCACGATACGGACCTATTCCAAGGCTCGAAACTACAAACGGACATCAATAACACCAAAGTCCACTTCAAACCAAACTTTCCTTAAACTTTCAAAACGCCAACCTTCCATAATAAGTGTCGAAATGCTCCCAGACCACCCGATACTCAACCCGAACATACGTGCAAGTCCGATGATTAAGCTTCCGAATTGAGAATTTTTCCATCCGAATCAACTCCGAACTTCCTCAAATTCAACTCCGACCACGCATATAAGTCGTATTACATGACGTGAAGCTACTCAAGGCCTCAAACCGCCAAACGACGCTCTAGAGCTCAAAACGATCGGTCGGGTCATTACATTCTTCCCCACTTAAACATACGTTCGTCCTCAAACATGCCAAGAACTGCTCCGGAGTTACCCCAAAATCACTGTCCAACACCTTGTGCACCTACCCGTGCCACCACAACCTAGGTGAGCACATTAGCTCGAGTCAGACTGAAGATCTTCCTTTTTATTTTAGCCAACAAGCCTTAAGACCAAATTCCAACCTCTAAATTTCTCTACAAGACCTGATTCTAACATACAAACACCGTATCAATCCCCAGACAATGAACCTACACATGATCATGCACCCATGCTAACATCACACAATGCACCGCATAACTCATTTGCCCTTGATAATCTCCTCCAAGCATAGAAACTGCAAATTTACTGACCCGGTGCCCGTAGTATACCTCATAACACATATAAACCCGGTCTCAACCCTCATAATACTGCAACGACGAACGAGATGCGCAAGAACTCATAATCACCCGTGAAATCAATAATTCACAGAGTTTCTCCGTTTGGCAAGAACCGTTACCTCATTCTGAATTGAATGGTGACATTCTCTCCTTAATATACCTTACATAAACCTGATCGCACCAATTTCAGGTCCAATAACCCCGTCTCACCCAGTACAAGCTGCTCAGGCAATAAGTCACCTCAAACACTGACCAAAACCTCATATGACGCCATCAATGCGCCAACAAGCTACAACTCGAATATGACACATAAGGAAGAACGAACTCTGGAAAAGAACTAACCAGCCCGCGTAACGAATAAAACGGCCAAACAACACTATGAACTTTTCTCTGAGAGGAGAAACAAGACAAACAAAGCAAGTATAGGGAACTGCACTCAACATCTCACTGTTGCAGCGTGCAACCTGATCCACACATGATACTGTTGTAGCGTGCAACCCGATCCAAATATCATACTTGTGACGGCGTGCCATTCGATCCACATATAACAGTCAACAAGGAAGTACCTACCGAGCCAAACTGCTCAAACCCATAAAATGCCCGAATATCGACCACAAGCATGTCAAGTGCAAAAATACAACCCTGGGGAGACGGATAGCACCGTGTGCTACAAAACTCGAGCTCGACTAAGGTGCAGTAATGACAAGCTACCTAGAACCATAACACACATGCGAATAATCAAGTCGTCTCACATCCTACATGGAATAATAGAGCATTACAAAGAATAGCTGACGACTGGAATAACATCCAACAACCAAGGACTCCTCCATAAGCAGTGCTATGCTGAATGAACACATCTGCCCTGATCTGATGTAGAGCACACATTCACATTAAGTCTACTAGCGGACCTCAAGCTGATTCCAATCATCCTATACTGGGCCACTAACCTTCCAAGGATCCACAATGACCCTATTCATGACACATAAAAGCAGTCGTCAAATCCGGAACAAACTCCCACAGTCCACAACCAAAGGAATAGAGCTTCTCTTAGTCATAATCTCCCCCGTTAGTGATAATACTAAAATCTCCATACCTGATTTAAATTTCTAACAATCGAGTGACTAACACGTCATACTTCTATGATCTTCTCGTGAGATATACCCCCACAAGCTTTCGCACTAGGTAGTAAAATCCAAACATTAATGGCCACCGACCATACTATTTCCATAGTGCTACTCAAACATCCGCATTTCAATACCTAACACTTCTTCCACAAAACAGACCATCCTTAGGCTACCCGAAAATAGTGTCAACATATTCCGAACATCTGAAGTCTTCCCGTGCTCCTCCGAGCTCGTGACATTCTTATCGAAATCGAACTGCAACCTTGATCCTCAACTTCCAATTACTGTATCGCTCACTGCACCTATCATGCCGCCACATGAGAGCACAAGAATCTGATATCAAATCTCGGTCGTAGGCCATACCAACACTGGGCTGAAATGACAGAATACTCCTCCAAAAGGTGACGATAATCATCCGCCCGCATTCGCAGGAAATAGTATCCTACACCGCATCTGTAGCATCTTCACAACTCGTCGTTGCCCAATTGATAACAAGAACTCCACATCGTATAAGAGTGAGTAGAAAGGAAACGAAGGCATAAGCCTCATGGAATCAAATCGCACAACGAGGAATCAAGAAGGGAAGTGCTCCTAACAGCCTTGTAGCCTCTCGAAGATAATTATAAACGTCTCTGTACCGATCCGCAAGACTCTACTAGACTTGCTCATGACTCGTGAGACCTAAGTATATCTAACTCTCTGATACCAAGCTGTCACCACCCAAAATCCACTATAGACATGATGGCGCCCAACGTTACCTTTAGGCAAGCCAACACTTAATTATTCATTTTATTATTTTTAAAAAATCACGAATCTTATTTAGATAGAGAGTGTCGGTGCATTAAAATAAATCGTAGTTACGCACAATTTAATTAAAATAATAAGGAAAAGTGTATCAATGTAAAATAACTCATACACAAATTCTAGAACACCCCCAAAATCAGATGTCACAAGTTTATGAGCATCTACTAGAAGGTATAATAACAATACAACTTCTGTCTGAAATACAAGTTAGAAAGGGAAATGTAAATAATCTTGATGGAGACTCTGTATGCTGCGGACTGTAACATAGAATGCAACTCACCATAAAGTCCCCGCAATAGCGGCGCCTTTGCGCCCAAAAGACCACCAAAGATATACATACCTGCACAATAAGTGCAGAAGTGTAGCATGAGTACGTAAATCAACACGTACCCATAAGTATCTAGCCTAACCCCGGAGAAGTAGTGATGAGGGATTGACATCGACACTTACTAGTGGTCTAATAATCAAGTACAATAGAAAGCAAACAAGTATGAGGCATGGTAAATACACAGGATAACAAATATAGGTATGTGGTAGGATCCTCCTCTGAACAGTAAACACAAACTCTCAAATATTAGTTCCTCCTCACCCGGAGTATATATATAAAATAGTCCCCACCAGATAAGTCGTCACAATTCAAATCAGGAAAATTCACGGATACACTGGCTTCTTGTCAAATATTACGCACGATCCTGCCGAGGCGAACGGCCCGATCCCATAAGAGTGTTTCATCAAGTTGCCGAGGCGAACGACCCGATCCCATAAGAGCATGATGCATGATATTGTCGAGGCGAGCGGCCCGATCCCGTAAGAATATGATACTGACGAGGCGAACGGCCTGATCCCATAAGAATATAATACTTCCAAGGCGAACGGCCCGATCCCATAAGAATAAGAAACTTTAATGGGTCCTTGACCCCACTCACGAATATGCGTGTGAGGTGTGAATTTAAAGAAGCTTTTCGATAAAAACGTACAATGTAGGAGAAATTCGTAGGGGAAAGCACAATTATTCCGCAGCTAATCAAGTAGCTCGTCAAATCTTTACAATAGCGAGTCCATTCCTCTACGCAAGCCTAGTCTCAGGTCGTAACACGAAATCAAGTAACTAAGTAGGCAATAATAACACAACTAGTACAAATAAAGCATGGCGTGAATCCTAGTCTATCCGAACATACTCAGGAAATCCTAGCATGCGCACGGACACTCGTCACATCATACGTGCGCAGATCTCACAACATGTAGCATATAACAAGAATAACACCGACGGGGTAATTTTCCCCTCACAAGGTTAGACAGGAGACTTACCTAGCTCCGAAGTTCCATAACTGGCTTAATCGCTTATCTAACACCTCCAACCGATGGCCATCAATCTGAAAATAGTCAAACAATGTGCAAACCAATAAAAATATGCTCTAATACTCATAATTAATCAATTTATAACCATTCCCAACTCGTTCGAAAAGCCAACAAAGTCCACTCTTGGGCCCATGTGCCCTACGAACTCAAATACATAATTTATTCTTAGTTCCATTTCCAAATTGCGGTAAAAATCCAAATACACTAATTTCTAGGTTTTCTCTTAAAAACCCCACAATTCCCATAATTTTCATGTATAAATCCATATAAAATTCATGAAATTAACTTGCAATAAGTGGGAAATCACTTACCTCGTGTTGCTTGATGAATAACTCCTCGAAATAGCTCCCCAAATTCAGCCATCTAGGTGAAAAATGAGAGAAATGAGAGCTACGTCTCGATTTAAAAGAACCCCTCTGCCCAGCGATCTTCGCATCTGCGAAGAACAAGTCCGCTTCTGCGGAAAGCATTGGAGGTTCGTTTCTTTGAAAGTACGGACAAGGTCCCGCTCCTGTGACTTTGCAGGTGCGATCATCGACCTCCGCATCTGCACTCCAAGAAACCGCATCTACGCCTTCATAGATGCATTCAAAACATCATTTCTACGAACCTTCACCACCCACCATTTCCCCACTTTTGCGATGAGAGCCCGCTTCTACGAAGTCGTTTCTGCGACCAAAAATTTTGCACTTGCGACATTCCCCTGGTTGGCCCATGTTTTCTTCTACAATGAAACCATCGCTCCTTCGTGTTTGCACCTGCGGACAAACCTACCGCAAGTGCGAGAACACCAGAAATTCCGCACTTCCAGCAATCACCTAAGTCCAAAAATGATCCGATTTCAATCAAATTCAAACCCGGGGTCCCTGAAACCCTGCTCGAACATACCAATAAGTTCGGTTAGCCCAAGTGAAGTTTGTTTTGATGATTGATAAAGGAAATCGAGCATGAACCATGTCCATACAAAGTGAACACAGACATGGGAAGAATTCGAGCACAAGGCAGACACGTGAAGGAGATAAGCTTAAGTGGATATATCTGATATCTCCTGAATGGAAAGGTTGCATAAGTAATAAGGAGAAGGACTCCTTACTCGATAGAACTCTATCCTAGACAAGGGAGGAGTTAGAAGTTGAAGATAACTAGAACTCTTCCACCAAGGAAGAGTATTGCATTGGAACTCTAGTTATCTCCTATTCTACTAACTCTATAAATTACAGGATGTTCTCATTTTATAGGGACGCACAAATGCTGAACTTAAACGTGATTTGAGAGCAAAATACCAAGGCATTTTGCAAGCAATTCTTGTGTGATTCAAGTGTGCGAACCTGAAGCTACATGAACCAGATAGAAGAACAAGTTCCAAGTGTCTGTCTTTTATTCTAGTTTCATTATAGTAGGTGTTTGAAGTTGTACCTTTCAGATTTATCTAGAAGCAATTGTATTAGGTACTTTTAGTATTGTATTCAAGTTAGAGTTAACTTGAAGTTGTCGCAACAGTTAGAGGCTGGTTGCCACAATAGGATTAGAGGTAATCCTTAGGTTTACAAAGAGTTTTGTAAATGCTGTTTTGGCTCAGTGATTTAGTGAAATGTTAGGAAAAATCCTACTGAGTAGTAGGTCATGATTTTTTCACCTTTTGAGCTGGTTTTCACGTAAAAATACTTGTGTTCTTTACTTTTCACATTTACTATTTCTGTAATAGTAGTATAAGGAACACATAGAAGAACCAGGTCCTTCTATAATCTGTGCATGCGAAAATTGGACATCACACAAATCACCCCTCCCCCTCTTGTGTGGCATTGAAGTATAAAACATCAATTGGTATCAAAGCAGGTTATCCTTGAAGAGGCTAACACCTTAGGAGAAGATCAAGATGAGTGCACCACCTGTAAACTGGGAAGGGTAATCCCCTGCTAGACCACCACTCTTTAATGGCCAATACTACTCTTGGTGGAAAAATAGGATGAGAGATCACATTATAGGAGAGGACTATGAGCTATGGAACATTGTTGCTGATGGTCCACTAGCTACCTTGAAGAAAAATTCTGAAGGAGTAGATGTGCCAAAGACAAGAGCGACTGTACTGCTGAGGACTTGAAGAAGTGGGAGAATAATGCTAAAGCTAAGAAATGGCTTGTTTGTGGACTTGGTCCCGATGAGTACAGCAGAATCCAAAGCTGTTCCACTGCTAAGCAAATTTAGGACACACTCTAAGTGGCTCACGAAGGAACACCTCAGGTGAAGAGATCCAGAGGAACTCTACTTTACTCTTAATATGAGAACTTTGCTACGAAGGAAGGAGAGACCATTCAAGAAATGTACACAAGGTTCACTACACTAAAATGAGCTAAAATCTCTTGGAAGGATTATTCCTGAAGAAGATAGAGTTGAGAAGATATTGACTAGGGTTTTGCCTATCACTTGGGAGAGCAAAATCACTGCCATCTAGGAATCAAAGAATATTGCCGCTCTCCCACTAGATGAATTTAATTGAAAATCTCACAGCTTATGAACTTAGGAGACAAACCATGAAGATGGATGTGCCTAAGAAGGAAAGGAGCTTGGCACTCAGAATCACTGAAGGTTCTAATCTAGAAGACGATAAAATGGCTATGATCACCAAGGACTTCAAGAAGTACCTGAGGAGAGGAAAGGGTTCTTCAAAAAGTGGAAGCTATAGCAAGTCAAAAGTTCCTGAGGAGCAAACTAATGATGGCTGCTACAAGTGTGGAAAGACTGATCACCACATCAAGAAATGTCCTTTGTGGAAAATTGAATGGAAGAAGGAAAGAGCTGAACGAGGGAGCATGAAGAAGGAACAAGTTCAACCTAAGAAAATCAACAACAAAGGTTCAACCAAAGCTATGGTTGTTGCTTGGGGAGAAAGCTCAAATGAAAGATCAGATGATGATGATGAGGATGAACAAGCACTTATGGCCATTGGAGAATCTGATGAAGAAACTGCGGTAAGTGTAATTCATCTCAAGGAAAAGACTAAATTGTTGTTTAAAGAAAGGTTATCTGAGTTACTATTAGAACTAATTGATGAATCTGAGGATGTAAACAATGAAAAGGAACAATTGTCTAAAGAATGTGTAATTTTGAAGGCTAAGTGCAAAACCTGGAACTTAGGGTTAGTGAAATTGTAAGTGAAAATACTGTGTTGAGAACCAGGTTCATGCACTTGACTCAACTGTCCTAGAGCTTAGATCTGTAAATCTAAAATTGAAATTAGGAATAGGTGAAAAGACAGCTGATCACACACAACTCACTTTAGAAAAAAATATAGGAAAATGAAAGATGAGTTGTACAAAAGGGATGAGCAGGTAAGAATCCTAAAGGAGGATCTAAGCAAGGTCAAGAATAAGCTAGACAGAACTTGCAAATGGAACAGGTCCTCCGATGCACTTTCATGGCTACAAGAACACCATTGTCGCAACAGAAGAGGACTTGGCTTTGGGAACCTGGCACCTAAGTGGGATCCCAAAAGCAAGTACCTCACGCTTCATGAGAACAAGATTTTCATACACTGTGGTAAAACATGTCACTATAAAAGTGAATACACTGCAAAAGAAAAGGCAAGTCAAAAGGAAAAAGAATTTGTTCAAGGGAAGAATATGCTACCAAGTTGGGCTAAAAAAAATTTGATTCATCCTTTTGCCTATATAAAAGGACCCAAACTAGTTTGGGTTAATAAGACTAATCCCTGATTTCCTTTTGCAAGACCAAGTGAAGGGGAGCAGCCAAATATGGTACATGGATAGTGGCTGCTCAAACCACATGACAGGAAGCAAAAACCAGTTCCTTTCACTTGAGGACCTTAAAGAAGGTAATGTCTCCTTTGGAAATGGGAAGAAAGGTGAGATCATTAGGGTTGGAAAAGTAGGTAAGACTGATTCTCACTCTATTGAGAACGTCTACTTGATAGATGAACTGAAGTACCATCTAATAAGTGTATCACAATTGTGTGATAGAGGTAACATGGTAGCATTCACCTCTACAAAATGCTTTATAATTAATCTTACCACTGACAAGATAGTTTTGCAGGGAAAAAGAGTGAACAACATATATGTTGTGGATCTGTCCAAACTTTCAGATAATGAACTCACTTGCATAATTGTGTTGGATAATGATCCCCTCATTTGGCACAAGAGACTTGGACATGCCAGTCTAATTCAACTCAACAAACTAGTCTCCAAGGACTTGGTGATAGGGCTGCCTAACATAAGTTCAAGGAAGACAAATTTTGTGAGGATTGTGCAAGGGGAATCAGGTAAGATCCTCTTTCAAAAGCTAGAAAGTGGTACGCACCACCAGGACTTTGGAACTGGTCTATATGGATCTTTGTGGACCAATGAGAACATTGAGCAGAGGTAGTAAGAGATATGTTACAATGCTTGTTGATTACTCTATGTTTACTTGGAAAACTTGTTTTAACATCTAAAGATGAAGCATTTGACATGTTCACTTCTTTTGTTAGAAAAACTCAAAAACAACTAGGTAATCAACTTGCATCAATTAGGTCTGATCATGGTACTGAATTTGAGAATGCTAAATTTGCTGAATTTGGTGATGAGCATATCATAAATCATAATTTTTCTGCTCCGAGGACTCCACAACAAAATGGAGTAGTTGAAAGAAAGAATAGGACATTGGAAGAAATGGCTAGGACTATGCTTCTTTCTAGTAAATTGCTCAATAGTTTCTAGGCAGAAGTTGTGAACACTGCATGCTACATCATAAATAGGTGCATGAGTAGAACTCTTGTTGAGAAGACTCCCTATGAGTTACTTAAAGGGATAAAGCCAAATATATCCCATCTTAGGGCATTTGGATGCTAGTACTTTGTGCACAAT
The DNA here is from genome assembly GCA_002018475.1 of Nicotiana obtusifolia. Classification (NCBI taxonomy): domain Eukaryota; kingdom Viridiplantae; phylum Streptophyta; class Magnoliopsida; order Solanales; family Solanaceae; genus Nicotiana; species Nicotiana obtusifolia. Next base: position 22,988 of record MCJB01051224.1, on the reverse strand, counting down.
AATGGTAAGGACTCCCTAGGTAAGTTTGATCCCAGAAGTGGTGAGGGAATATTCTTGGGATATTCTTCACATAGTAAAGCTTATAAGACTTATAACAAAAGAACTATGTGTGTAGAAGAAAGTGTATATGTGGTTTTTGATGAAACTAACATTCTTTCTGAGAGGCAGGAACATGATGATGANAAGTACAGTCCTAATAAGTGTATCACAACTGTGTGATAGAGGTAACATGGTAGCATTGACATCTACTAAATACTTTGTGATTAATCTTACCACTGACAAGATAGTTTTGCAGGAAAAAAAAGTGAACAATTTGTTGTAGATCTATCCACACTTTCGGAAAATGAACTCACTTGCTTAAGTGTGTTGGATAATGATCCCCTCCTTTGGCACAAGAGACTTGGACATTCTAGTCTAAGTCAACTAAACAAACTAGTCTCCAAGGATATGGTGATAGGACTGCCTAACATTAAGTTCAAGGAAGATAAAGTTTGTGAGGCTTGTGCAAGGGGGAAGCAGGTAAGATCCTCTTTTAAAAGAAAGAAAGTGGTAAGCACCACTAGGATGATGGAACTGGTCCATATGGATCTTTGTGGACCAATGAAAACATTAAGCAGAGGTGGTAAGAGATATGTGACGGTGCTTGTTGATGATTACTCTAGATTTACTTGGACACTGTTTTTAACATCTAAAAGATGAAGCATTTGACATGTTCATTTCTTTTGTTAGAAAAACTCAAAAACAACTAGGTAATCAACTTGCATCAATTAGGTCTGATCATGGTACTGAATTTGAGAATGCTAAATTTGCTGAATTTGGTGATGAGCATATCATAAATCATAATTTTTCTGCTCCGAGGACTCCACAACAAAATGGAGTAGTTGAAAGAAAGAATAGGACATTGGAAGAAATGGCTAGGACTATGCTTCTTTCTAGTAAATTGCTCAATAGTTTCTAGGCAGAAGTTGTGAACACTGCATGCTACATCATAAATAGGTGCATGAGTAGAACTCTTGTTGAGAAGACTCCCTATGAGTTACTTAAAGGGATAAAGCCAAATATATCCCATCTTAGGGCATTTGGATGCTAGTACTTTGTGCACAATAATGGTAAGGACTCCCTAGGTAAGTTTGATCCCAGAAGTGGTGAGGGAATATTCTTGGGATATTCTTCACATAGTAAAGCTTATAAGACTTATAACAAAAGAACTATGTGTGTAGAAGAAAGTGTATATGTGGTTTTTGATGAAACTAACATTCTTTCTGAGAGGCAGGAACATGATGATGAAGCAATTGGGCTGATAAGAAACTCAAATGAAACCACAGCCCAGACTGAAGCTGCACCAGAGGAAAGAACAAGTGATGGAACAGGTCCTTCCACCTAGGGCAACTTGACATGGGGGAACTGAACAAAGAGGAACTGATCCTTAAACCTCGAGGGAACCTGTCCATAAGCCTGTTCTTCAACAATAAAACATTGAAGGAATATCTAAGGGAAACCAGCTGGTTCTGAAACCTTACAAGTATCAAATTTCTCATCACATTGAGAACATAATTACTGATCCAATCTCTGGAATCAAAACCAGATCTTCTTTGAAGAATTTTTGTGCTTTTGATTTCTTTTTATTTCTTATTGAACCTAAAAATGTTGATAAGGCTTTGCAGGATGCAGACTGGATAAATACAATGCAAGATGAACTCAACCAATTTGAGAGAAGCCAAGTTTGGCATCGGTACCAAGACCCAAGGATAGATTAGTAATTGGCACAAAATGAGTCTTCAGAAACAAACTTGATGAAGATGGAACAGTTACAGGAACAAGGCAAGATCGGTGGTTCAAGGATATCGTCAAGAAGAGGGCATGGACTATGATAAGACCTTTGCTTCAGTTGCAAGACTGGAGGCAATTAGACTCCTTATAGCCTTTGTTGCCTATATGGAATTCACTCTCCATCATATGGATGTCAAGAGTGCCTTCCTCAATGGCTATCTAAAGGAAGAAGTGTTTCAAGCAACCTCCGAGCTTTGAAAGCAAAGAATGTCCTGATCATGTGTACAAGCTTGACAATGAACCTTATGGGCTCAAGCAAGCTCCAAGAGCATGATATGAAAGATTATCAAAATTTTTGCTTGAGCATGGCTACAAGAGAGATAAAATTGACAATACTTTATTCTTGAAAAAAAAAAGGTACAGATCTCTTGGTAGTTCAGATATATGTTGATGATATAATCTTTGGAGCAACTACTGATAAGTTAAGTAAAGAATTTTCTAAACTAATGGGGAGTGAATTTGAAATGAGTATGATGGGTGAGCTTAATTTCTTTTTAGGCTTACAAATTAAACAAAATTCAAATGGAACTATGATCCATCAGCAGAAGTATGTAAAAGAGTTGCTTAAAATGTTTAAAATGGAAGACTCCAAAGAAACTTACATGGAAGACTCCAAAGAAACTTACACTCATATAACAACAGCCACAAAATTGGATGTAGATGAACCTGGTTCATCTGTTGATCAGAAGCTGTATAGGGGAATGATTGGCTCTTTGTTATATCTCACTGCTAGCATACCTGACATTATTTTCAGTGTAGGCCTTTGTGCTAGATTCCAGGCAAATCCAAAGGAGTCTCACTTGACTGCTGTCAAGAGGATTTTGAGATACCTAAAAGGCACCATTGACTTTTGTCTATGGTATCCAAAAGGTAGTAATTTCAACTTAGCAGGATATGTTGATGCTGATTATGCAGGTTTTCTTGTGGATAGAAGACCACCTCAGGTATGGCACATTTTCTTGGCTCATGTCTTATGTCTTGGGCCACCAAAAAGTAAAATTTTATGGCTTTATCTACTGCTCAAGCTGAGTATGTTGTTGCTGCCTCATGTTGTGCTCAACTGTTGTAGATCAAACAACAATTAATGGACTTTGAAATTGATGTAGGTTGTATCCCCATCTTTTGTGATAATACTAGAGACAAGAGAACTAAACACATAGAGGTTAGGCATCACTTTTTGAGGGACAACTATGAAAAGGGTTTGATCACTATGGAATTTTTTGCTACTGACAAGCAAATAGCTGACATCTTTACAAAAGCTCTAAGTAGAGTTCACTTGAAAGGAACGTGTTAGAATTAGGGATAATTAAGATCACCTAAAAGAAGCCAGTTTTGACTTAAAAATTTGGTTAGTAAAGTTATAAAATTTTTACATAATTAGACTAGATTTTGCTCAGTCTCATACTTTCTCTAGTATACTCTTGTGCCATGTGCTAAAATGTTTCATTAATCTATAATGATATTATCTTTATTTTCTTGGAAAATTCAGACTTACACAAGAGATTTCTCAGTGAAGAACCTGGTTCATCAAGATTATATGGTATGTACCCTCCACTCTGCATATTTTGAAATAATTATATTTGGATTATGATCTAAAGGAGAGTCCCATTTAATCGTAACCTCCTTGAGCTTATCCGTTACGAAATGAACAGGTTTCATCCAAATAGAGTCCCAAAATGCAATAAGTGCCTAGATTCTAGTGAGAGTCTTCAACGTCTCTTCAAACTGAATCCCAGTTTGATTAGACTTCTGAGCTTCTGAAAAAGCTGTTGTTACCCAATTAAACTCTTTCTCTTTATATTGATTAGGCCTTAGTTATTTCTTCACTTCTAAATTTTCAGCCGCCAAACAACTCGCTATCTTCTCTCATCTTCTAAAGACACACATACTCATCTTCTCTCATCCTCTAACCATCAATGGCTAACAACTCTAAAAATCCCTCATCACCACCCGAAGAATCCACACCAACTCCTTCAACCACACCTATCTCTAAGAAAGGAAGATTCAAGATGCATGCTCGCAAAGTAGCCGCTGGAAGAGAACAAATCAAGAAAATCAATGAGCAACTAAAGGCAAGTCAGGCAGATGAACCCTAAAAATATGAAGATTATTTCAAGTCTGTAACTGAGGGGGAAGAAACTGTTTCGTCTAAAATAGAGCAGGTAACATCTGGTACAAAAATTACATCTGAATTAATCTCTAAGGTTGCTGCAAATCTGAAAAATAGATTTGTTCTGGTAGGAACTGTGGCTGGGGTAGAGACCACTGAGTCTGGAAAAATTGGTGGTAAAAATAAAAGGAGAAAATAAAAGGAGAGTAAGGGTGCTCAAGACGATGTGAGGGGAATGGGACAAGGAGTGACTGAATCTTCACCCACTCCTGTCGGTTTGACTGAAGAAACAGGAGCTATGGTAGTATGGGGGTGAGGAATCTGCTGGAGAAGAAGAAAGTGAGAGAGAAAAGGGGGAAGTGGGTCTGGAGAAGCCGCTGAGGCGTTGGTTAGATTGAGGAATAGGTTCCAAGAACCTGTTCCATTGTGTAGGAACCCTCAAAGACATATTGAGAAGAGTGTCCGATAATTACAATCCTAAAAGGAAAAAGAGTTCAGGAGTAAATATTCCTGGCACTGCGAGGGCAAACAAGAAAGAAAGGTTGCCTCTTCTATCCCTGTAATGACTCCTCCTACAAGAAGAAGAGCTACAAGGAGTCAAAAGAAGCAAAGTGAGGCTGAACTTGAGAAGGCCTTGAAAGAAAGTAAAAGAAAAGCTACTGCAAAGGGAAAGAAGAAGGTGAGTGAGCCTGTTGAGGCAGTTCAAATTGCAGAGATGGACCTGGTACTTTAGGATGAAGAGGAGGAAGAAGAGGTGGAGGTTGTGACTCCAAAAGAAAAGAAAATCAAGACTTCCAAAAAGAAGTCTCCTTCGAAATCAAAGTCAGCAGAACCTTCTACCTTAGCAAAAAGAACCAGGTCTGCCTTGAAATCTAGAAAAGTGAAAGTAGTGGAGGAAGAAGAGAGTGAAGAAGAAGAAGAATCTAATGTAGAGAAGGACACGATGGTTAAGTTTGGGAAAAGAATAATCCTGAAAGGTAAATTCCTAGGGACTTGGAGGAGGAATGCATAATGATGTTGCTGGAAAAACTACAATTGCTGGGTTGGAAGGACATGGTCCTTCAAATGGACAGAAAGCTTGCCAGAACTGAGATTGTGGAGTTCATGGCAAACTGTGAGATCAAGAATGGCAGAGTCACCAGTGTGGTAAAGGAGGTGACTATGAGCTTTGATGACAAGGAATTGGGAGAAATTCTGGGAGTACCTACTGAAGGGTAAAATGACTACAAAAAGTTAAAATGGTCAAGCCTAGAAAAACTCCCCACATCACTTGCAATTACAAGAAAGTTTGGTGACAATGAAGAAGAGCTTCAGCCCAAGGCTATATACAAAAGTGAGATGAAGCCTCCCTACAAAGTGCTATTTGAATTTGTTAACAAGGTTGTGCTGCCTAGGCAGAAGAGAAGGCACATTGCCACATTCATGGACCTGGTGCTTATGCAATGTTTGGACAGTGGAAGGCAAATCAACTGGCCTGGGTTTATTATCCAACTTCTTGATAGGGTTCTGACTAGCATCAAAACTCATGTCATACCTTATGGTTTCATTCTCACGGTTGTACTTGCACACTTCAAGGTACCCATCAAGAAATGGGAAGTTGATATAAGAAAGGATCACTTTGGAGCAAACACTTTGACTGCATGTGACTATGAAGTCCACACCACTCCCAAAAAACCTAGTTCATCCAAGAAGGTACCTGTGAACAGCAAAGTGCGAGCTTTGGTACAGGAGAGTGGGGCTAAGGATGCTGAGATTGAGAGGCTGAAGAAGACGCTGACTGAAGTAGAAACTGAGAGGGATGCTCTCAAGGATAAGCTTGCAAAGGAGAAGGAGAAGAATGATGGCATTCTTTATGATGGGTTAAAGCTACTTCAGGACAGAAACCAAGAACTTGGTCCTTCCCAGCCTTGAAACATTTCTAGCCTAGTTAGACAAACGAGTGACCTGGATAGGATTTCTTTTTGTTCTTTTTGTTCATGATCCAGTATCTTTATTTTTCTTTATGCTTTGTGGATGACTAGTATCAATTTTAATCAACTCTTTTTGTGCTATAACTGTTTGTTGATGCTTCTTAGCTAGCTAATATCATTAGATTGATATATGATGCTTGACTCCATGATTGCATTTGAAGTAGCCCCAGTGGCCATGAGTAATTTCTATTAAAATCTAGTTATCTAACATAATTATGAACCTTTCCGATGATACCAAAAGGGGGAAGATAGGTTGCGCTTTTTTACTTTGGATTGTGATGTTTATAACCTAATGAACTTGGTCCTTGATGATTTGTGACTTTAAAATGGAAAGTGTTCTAGCATTATGTTGATGTTGAGCTGAGTTGACAGAGGGCCTATGCTTATGAAAAGCACAGAGTTTGTCATCATCAAAAAGGGAGAATTTATTGACCCTAGTGAAGTTTGTTTTGATGATTGACAAAGAAACTCGAGCATGAACTAGGTCCATACAAAGTGAACACAGACACGGGCAGAATTCTAGCACAAGGCAGGCACGTGAAGGAGATAAGCTTAAGTGGATATATCTGATATCTCCTGAATGAAAAGGTACATAAGTGATAAAGAGAAGGACTACTTACTCAAGAGAACTCTATCCTAGATAAGGGAGGAGTTAGAAGTTGAAGATAACTTAAGTTGAAGATAACTAGAACTCTTCCACTAAGAAAGAGTATAGCGTTGGAACTTTAGTTATCTCCTATTCTACTAACTCTATAAACTATAGGATGTTCTCATTTTATAGGGATTCACAAATGGTGAAGTTAAACGTGAGTTGAGAGTAAAATAGCAAAGATATTTTGCAAGCAATTCTTGTGTGATTCAAGGGTGCGAACTTGAAGATACATGAACCAGATAGAAGAACCAGTTGCAAGTGTCTGTCTTTTATTCTAGTTTCATTATAGTAGGTGTTTTAGTTGTACCTTTCAGCTTTATCTAGAAGCAATTGTATTAGGTACTTTGAGTATTGTATTCAAGTAAGAGTTAACTTGAAGTTGTCGGAACAGTTAGAGGCTGGTTTCCACAACAGGATTAGAGGTAATCCTTAGGTTTACAAAGAGTTTTGTAAATGCTATTTTGGCTCAGTGATTTAGTGAAGTGTTGGGGAAAATCCTACTGAGTTGTAGGTCGTGGTTTTTTCACCTTTTGAGCCGGGTGTTTTTCACGTAAAAATACTTGTGTTCTTTACTTTTCGCATTTACTATTTCCCAACAGTAGTATAAGGAATACATAGAAGAACCAGGTCCTTCTATAATATGTGCACACGAAAATTGGATACCACGCAAATCATCCCCCCCACCTCCTCTTGTGTGGCATTGAAGTATAAAACATCAGGTCCCAAAACACATCGCAAACCTACTCGAGGCCTAAAATCACATCAACAACTTCAAATTCTACGAATCGACGGCCAAAACCTTTCTTTAAACTTTCAACATTCCAACTTCGACGAACGCGTCCGAATTACACTTAAACATCCCGGAGCGACGCTAAATTTTGCGTGCAAGTCACAAATCACGATACGAATCTATTCCAAGGCTCGGAACTCCAAACGGACATCGATAACACCAAAGTCCACTTCAAACCAAACTTAGGAAATTCTTAAACTTTCAAAATGTCAATCTTCCATAATAAGCTCTTAAATGCTCCCGCACTACCCGTTACCCAACCCGAACATACGCCCAAATTCGAAATCATCGTATGAACCTATTGGAACTTTCAAATCCCGATTTCGAGGTCGTTTACTCAAAAGTCAAACCTTAGTCAATTCTTCCAACTTAAAGCTTCCGAATTGAGAATTTTTCCATCCGAATCAACTATGAACTTCTCAAAATTTAACTCCGACCATGCGTATAAGTCGTAATACATGAAGTGAGCTACTCAAGGCCTCAAACTGCCGAACGACACGCTAAAGCTCAAAATGACAGGTCAAATCGTTACATTATCTCGTTTTCTCTTAAAAATCGAATTCTTTTTTTACAGGATTTCAGCAACTTTTTTCATTTATCCTTCAATAATAGCATCTGTTGGTATCATGAAGGCCTTCGTAGTCGTCATCGTTCTCGTGCAGGAGCCTAGTCTGGCTCCGCCGCTTGATTCCTGAGCAGCAAAAAAAGGCCTTGGGTTTTTAATTATCTTTTTGGATTGGCAGTGGCATTTGTTTGTTCTGTTACTTGGGTAGTACGTGTAGATTTGGTGGTTAAAATTTGAAACACTTTTCCCCTGATTTGTATTTGTATTTTTGTACATATGATTGTGTAATATGGTGACATATTATAACTATTTGATCTTCCGTTTGGTAGAAAAAGTGCTCCATTATACTACAATTAGTTATATCATTATTAATACTAAGATCAAAATTCAAAGTGTAATACTGATCTTGTTTATTCTTAAAAGTATATTTTATATTGGACAAAATTATAACTATAATTAATGTATATATTTTTGTTTGCCTTAAGAATTTCTACGCATATTTATACCTTAATGAATTGTCATAAAAAAGGAGAGGACCTTATGTGACTAAAAAAATTACGAATAGATTAACATTGTAAAACGTAACGAAATCAAAATTGAAGAAATATGTTTTTAAGAATAATTTTACCTTAATTTATATACGTGTTAGTTAAGATCGACTAACTGATGACTGCAAATACTCTCTCTCTCTCTCTTTATATATATATATATATATATATAAAATTAAATAGTCGCTAATAAAAAAAAATATAATTTATTTATCATCTCCACATAAATTAAATTAAATAATATTCTAATAACTTCTAGACTAAAATAATTTTATTTGAAGTTGAGGCATGAGATTGAGCTGCTGAGCGCCATGACTTCCACATTGTTGGTGGTAGAGAGAGCAAATCTCCGTCAATAGCACAATATTCTTTTCCCTTCCCCTTCCCCTCCCTCTTCAAAGATATACACTTGTACATTTTAGAATCAATTACATTTAATTAAAAACACGCCATCCAAGGGTGGGGCAGGATTTTCGCGAAAAAAGTTAAAAAAGATTGTAGTTAGTGGGAGTTAAACCAATGACCTTACAAAGGTTTTGAACTCTCTGACCACTAAGTTATGTTTTTGGGTTGTGCTAAAGGGATTCAAAATATAATATATAAGATAAAAAATATAAATTATTGCCTTATATATACAGTATAATTTTTCGGCAAAAAGGGTTCGGGTGAACTCCCTTCTGCCCCCTAAATCAGCCCTGACGTCATCTATGATAATAGTTTTAAAACTCCCGATTCATTTAGATCTGTATATGTATATAAACTCCTTTTCTTACGTATCAAAGTAATAGACATTAAGAAAGAAACAAAACTTTTGAAAATTTTCTTTTTAAATCTATCATAACATTTGTGTGATTATAAAAGTTTTTTCTTAAAGTGTAAAAATAGAAAGTTTATGTTTGTATGGGGTCGGATACAATCGGGCACATAAAGAATATCGACCTTGGGCGCAAACCGAGGTCGGTCTATATTGGATCGAGGCCACGCTTCAAGGAGGACGGTTCGAGGTCGGACATCATTGGATCGGAGCCAAAGCATTCGAAAGGAGGCAGTTAAGACCGGTTTGGCTAAAAGTGTCTTATGGTAAAAGTTTCAGTTTCGCATAACGGAAAGGCCGAAAATCTCGTGGTGTACAGTTATCTCGGCGGGAATCACGGCCCCAATCATCAGAAACGTTAGACCAGTATTTTTAGGGATAGTTTACCCTGTAATCAAGTCTTTTACCTTAGATAGAATTCCTTTCCCCCCTATAAAGCAGTACTTAGTTTCATTATAAAGGGACACAATACACCGTCAGTAACACAGGCTACCATTTTCTAATTATCTCTTGCTTAAATTATTTATTCTTTATTGCTGCTCGTTCCATCTTAGAAAAGTTATTCAACCTCAGTGGTTTGGTTACTCTCTTATTTATTTAAATCAATCTTTATTCATCACTATTTATTTTATTGTATCAGACAAATTCACGTATCCTTAGCTCCGCGTAGAAATTCAACTGTTACTCGTATTTGAGGGTAAACAGTTTGGCGCCCACCGTGGGGCTAAGGATAATCGTGAGTGTTTGATACAAACTTCTGTCACACACTATTTTATGCTTGTTCTTCGCAGGATCTTTTGTTTTCAGGATACAACATAATCATGTCGCGCTCACACCCCATCAATGATGAATTCGACCACCAGGGCGAAAACAACAATATGATGCTCAATAACGAGGTTCCGAACGACGCCAACTCTCAAATGGCGATCGATGTAGATTAGACTTCTGGCCCGTCAAACAGTGTTCGGGGAGAACACCATTCAAGGACTCAAAATAATGAAGGGGACGGGATCAGCCTCAAAATGATATTCGACATGCTACAGGCCCAGCAAGCAGCCATCGCCCAGCTACAAAGTCGGAGCCAGATTTCGGATAGGGTCGAAGCCGGTTCTTCTCGAGGAGTCGCTCCCGGAAATGAACCGGTCGCGGCGCAGTCAGATGAAAACGGAACAGGGACGAGCTCTGGAATCATGAAGATGCTCGAGGAGCTGACCAAGCGAGTCGAATCGGGCGAAAAGAAAATCGAATCCAATGACAAGAAAGTGGAAACATATAACTCAAGGTTGGACCAAATTCCAGGAGCACCCCCGGTGTTGAAAGGCTTAGACTCAAAGAGATTCGTGCAAAAGCCTTTCCCGGCGAGCACTGCACCGAAACCGATACCAAAAAAGTTCCGCATGCCAGAAATTCCCAAATATAATGGGACATCCGATCTGAATGAACACGTAACGGCGTACACATGCGCCATAAAGGGGAATGACCTCGAAGACGATGAGATCGAGTCCGTTCTTCTGAAAAAATTCGGGGAGACCTTGTCAAAAGGAGCAATGACTTGGTACCACAACTTGCCCCCGTACTCCATCGACTCCTTCGCCATGCTTGCAGATACCTTCATCAAGGCTCATGCAGGTGCTATTAAAGTCGAAACAAAGAAGTCAGATTTGTTCAAAGTCAGGCAAAGAGATAATGAGATGTTGAGGGAGTTTGTATCCCGCTTTCAAATGGAGCGAATGGATTTACCTCCGGTTACCGATGATTGGGCCGTACAGGCTTTTACTCAAGGGCTTAATGCCCGAAGTTCAACAGCTCAAACAAAGCCTGATCGAATATCCCGCTGCCACTTGGGCGGACATACATAATCGATATCAGTCGAAGATCAGAGTCAAAGATGATCAGCTCGGGGTCCCTTCGGGATCTGTTTATCCTATCAGAACTAATGATCGGATTCTGAGAGATAATTATCGAGAGCTGAGGTCGAACAGAGATAGACACCAACCGTATCCTGGCGATTGAAGGGCCATCCCGGGAAGACAAAGGTCACCGAGACAGGAGAGAAGGAACGATCCTAATCAAAGGAACCAAGGACCGTTGCCCAGAAATAATTTCGAAAGAGCCGCTAATCACCGAGAAGCGCCCAGACTGTCCGAGTATAACTTCAATGTCGATTCAGCGACCCTCGTATCCGCCATTGGCCGCATTAAAGATACCAAATGGCCTCGCCCGCTACAATCGGATCCGGCCAAAAGGGACCCAAACTTAATATGTAAATACCATGGTACCCATGGTCACAGAACGGAAGATTGCCGGCAACTAAGGGAGGAAGTGGCACGGTTTCTTGAAAAATGTCATCTCCGAGAATTTCTGAGCGACCGGGCTAAAAATCATTACGGAAACAGGGACAGGACTACAAGTCAAGAAGAACCCCAGCACACGATCAACATGATAATCGGAGGGGTAGATGCACCCCAAGGCCTGGTGTTGAAGCGCACTAAAATATCTATCACCCGGGAAAAACGTACTCAGGATTACGCAACAGAAGGAGCTTTATACTTCAGTGATAAAGATGCAGAAGGGATTACACATCCCCATAACGATGCCTTGGTAATATCAATGCTTGTACATAAAACCCGGGTGAAGCGCGTGCTTGTCGACCCCGGTAGTTCGGCTAATATAATTCGGTCATGGGTCGTCGAGCAGCTCGGATTATCGAACCAGATCATCTCCGAAATTTGGGTCCTCAATGGTTATAACATGGCATCAGAAACAACCAAAGGGGAGATAACACTGATGGTTAACGTAGCCGGTACTGTCCGGGCAACGAAATTTTGTGTGATCGAGGGCGACATGAGGTACAATGCCTTGCTCGGAAGACCTTGGATTCATGACATCGGAGCCGTACCTTCAACATTGCATCAGATGTTGAAATTCCCATCGGCCGATGGGGTCGTCACCGTTTATGGAGAGCAACACGCTGCGAGAGAAATGTTTGCAGTGGATGAGGCAACATCAAAGCCGATTGTTTCTTCCCAGAAGGCCCAATAGCAATCAAAGACGCCGCCTTCAACAAACGAGGGCGAGCAGGATCAACTTGACGTTTATAATTACGGGATTCCCCGGTCATTCATCGGTCCTGACGAGTCCGATGCGACCAAATCGACAGTCGAAGAGCTCGAACAGATTTCACTCTGCATCGATGCGCCCGATCGAAAGGTATACCTTGGCTCGAGCTTAAACTCCAAGCTCAGGACCAAATTAATTAAATTTCTTTCAGCTAACGAAGACTCCTTTGCTTGGTCCCATCTTGACATGACAGGGATACCACCAGAAATTACGACCCACAAGCTGAGCGTTGACTCAAAATTCCGGCCGGTCAAGCAAAAGAGGAGGCCTCAGTCCGAAGCCAAACAAGCATTCATCAAAGACGAGGTAACTAAACTTTTGAATATAGGATCCATTCGGGAAGTTAAGTACCCGGAGTGGCTAGAAAATGTAGTTGTAGTTCCTAAGAAGGGAAATAAACTTAGGATGTGCATAGATTATAATGACCTAAACAAGGCGTGTCCCAAAGACTCCTTTCCCCTGCCCAACATCGATCGCATGATCGATGCTACCGCTGGCCACGGGACTCTTAGTTTTCTCGATGCCTACTCTGGTTACAACCAGATACAAATGGATAAGGTGACCAAGAAAAAACATCCTTTATCACCAAGTATGGCACTTATTGCTATAATGTAATGCCTTTCGGGCTAAAAAACGCGGGGGCTACCTACCAACGCTTAGTAAATAAGATGTTCAAAAAATAACTAGGAGTAACAATGGAAGTTTATATTGATGACATGTTAGTCAAATCCCTGCGAGCAGAGGACCATTTGAGTCATTTGCAGGATACATTCGACGTCCTGAAAAGGTACAACATGAAGTTGAACCCGAAAAAATGTGCATTCGGAGTAAGCTCGGGAAAATTCCTTGGCTTCATGGTCTCGAACCGGGGAATAGAAATCAACCTTGATAAAATCAAGGCCATCGAAGACATAACGGTCGTAGATAGTGTGAAAGCAGTACAGAAACTGACAGGTCGAATAGCGGCCCTGGTCCGATTTATATCGAGATCATTCGACAGGAGCCATCAGTTCTTCAACCTGTTGAAGAAGAAGAACGAGTTCTCATGGGGACCGGAATGCCAACGCGCGTTGGAAGAGCTTAAAAGGTATCTCTCTAGCCCACCTTTGCTACATACGCCAAAAGCAGGTGAGCAATTATACCTATACCTTGCTGTGTCGGAAATAGCAGTAAGCGGAGTCCTGATCCGAGAAGAGCAAGGTACGCAATTCCCCATTTATTACGTCAGTAGAACACTTGGAGAGGCCGAGACTAGGTACCCTCATTTAGAAAATTTGGCGCTCGCATTAATAAGTGCCTCTAGAAAGTTGAAACCATACTTCCAATGTCACCCTATATGTGTAGTGACAACTTATCCGCTTAGAAACGTTATGCATAAACCCGAGTTATCAGGTCGGTTGGCCAAATGGGCCATCGAAATAAGCGGATACGACATTGAATATCGGCCTCGAACTTTGATCAAGTCCCAAGTACTGGCTGATTTTGTTGCCGATTTCGCGCCGTCGCTTATCCTCGAGGTCGAGAAAGAGTTGATGACCAAATCGGGGACTCCTTCGGGAGTATGGACTTTGTTCATAGACGGCGCCTCAAATTCGAAGGGATCGAGGCTTGGCATCGTGCTCAAACCCCCAACCGGGAACACGATTCGACAAGCTATTAAAACTATAAAATTGACTAACAATGAAGCAGAAAATGAGGCCATGATTGCAGGTTTGGAGTTGGTTGAGAACTTGGGGGCAGAAGTAGTCGAGGCCAAATGTGACTCCCTCCTCGTAGTCAACCAAGTGAATAGGACATTCGAGGTTAGAGAGGGACGTATGCAAAGGTATGTGGACAAGCTTCAGGTCACGTTACACAGATTTAAAGAATGGACCCTATAACATATACCCCGAGAACAAAATAGTGAGGCTGATGCCCTCGCCAATTTAGGGTCATCGGTCGAGGATGAAGAAATTGATTCTGAAAAGGTCGTGCAACTATTGAGATCGGTGGTGGAAGAAGGCCATGCCGAGATTAACTCAACAAGCTTAACCTAGGATTGGAGAAACAAATACGTGGAATATCTTAGTTCAGGTAAATTGCCATCGGATCCCAAAGAATCAAGGGCGTTGCGCACAAAGGCGGCCCGGTTTTGCTTGGTCGACGACGGAACCTTATACAGAAGAACATTCGGAGGTCCCCTCGCCATATGTCTCAGACTCGGGGATACCGAGTACATCTTAAGGGAAATACACGAAGGAACATGTGGCAACCACTCCAGTTCCGATTCCTTGGTTCGAAAAATAATTCGGGCCGGTTATTATTGGATCGACATGGAAAGAGACACTAAGGAGTTTGTACGCAAATGCAGCAGATGCCAAAGGCATGCACTGATGACCCATCAGCCCAGAGAGACACTGCATTCGGTCTTATCGCCATTGCCATTTATGAAGTGGGGAATGGATATCGTCGGTCCCCTCCCTCGAGCACCAGGTAAAGCTCAATTTATTCTTTCTATTACTGACTACTTTTCCAAATAGGTGGAAGCACAGGCTTACGAGAAGGTCAGGGAAAAGGAAGTAATTGACTTCATATGGGATCATATTATTTGCCGGTTCGGAATGCCCTCCGAAGTTGTATGCGATAATGGAAAGCAGTTCGTTGGTAGTAAGATAACAAAATTCTTCGAAGACAACAAAATTAAGAGAATATTGTCAACTCCATATCACCCCAGCGGCAATGGTCAAGCCGAGTCGACCAATAAGACAATAATTCAGAATTTGAAGAAAATGTTAGCCGACGCAAAGGGAAAGTGGAGAGAGATGTTGCCCGAGGTCCTATGGGCATATCGCACAACCGAAAGAACCAGCACCGGGGCCACCTCGTTTTCCCTGGTCTACGGCGCTGAAGCGCTGATACCGGTCGAGGTGGCCGAACCAAGCGTCAGGTTCCAATACGCAACCGAAGAATCGAACCAGGAGGCTATGAACGTCAGCCTAGAAATTCTAGATGAAAGAAGGGAAGCTGCTCTAGTTCGGATGGCGGCGCAAAAGCAAAAAATCGAAAGATATTATAATCGGAGGGCCCGTCTCCGATACTTCAACATTGGAGACTTGGTACTCAGAAGGATTACACCCAACGCTCGAGATCCTAACAAAGGAAAATTGGGGCCGAACTGGGAAGGGCCCTATACTATCTTAAAGGTCACCGGAAAGAGGTCTTACAAGCTTGGAACCACAGATGGCAAGCAACTGTCAACCAACTGGAACGTGAGCCACCTGAAGCGGTATTATTGTTAAGGTATTCTATTTTTTCTTTTATTTTATTTGTTGATACTAACACCCGCAGGTTACAAATGGAATGGCCTCGAGCCGGGAAACACAAGGCACTAGGGTTGAAAGCACGCATTGTACTCTTTTTCTCTTCGACCGCTTTTGTCCCAAATCGGGTTTTACGGCAAGGTTTTTAATGAGGCAACCATGAGTCGTGCTAACTTAGATCGGTCATTCGTCGAAGATAACTAAATTCGGTGCATAAATTTGATTGATCTCATACATCTGGAGATTTCCTGATTACTTCGGATCTTCATTTAGCTACTTCAAATTCAAGGGGACTTTGTGCAGATCGTTAGGAGCTAATGTAAGGGTCAAACGGTCAAAAGAATCGTGCTCGATTAGATCGATCTATCCCTTAAGTGAAGTTGTACAGGCATATGAATGCTAATAAAGTTTCTTTGGCACCAATATTTTTCTGAGCCCAAGGGCCTCTTTGATTATCATTGCATTATCTAAAGTTAACATCGTATGAATATCCGCGCTAAACTCGAAGGGGAGTAAGACCTATTAAGGCAAACCTCAAAGTCGATTGATAGGCCAAGGCTGTATTGAGTTAACAAAACTCGAAGGAAAATAAGGCCAACTCAGGCAATCCCAATTTATAAAAGGCTAAGGCCGAACTTTGTTAAAATTCGAGGACGATTAGAATTTGCCAAAGCAAGAACTCAATTCTTTAAAAAGGGGCTAAGGCCAAATCAAATCGTTAAAATTTGAAAGGGGCCATATGTTGCTAAGCTATAATCCCAACTTCTTAATGGGCCAAGGCCGCATCGAACTAAAGAAAGTTCAGGAATAAACGAAGCCTACTAAGGTGACTCCGAATTTACGATAAGGCTAAGCCGAATCGGGTTAAAAACGTATTAAGATCGATTCAGTTCCTTAACGGGCCGAGGTTCCCCCGAGATGCGAGCCTTATTCGGTCGATCACTGAGGAAGAAAACTTGTAAAGAAAACTCACGATCCTAGCTAAGGCGGGAAAGTTGAGAGATATAAAAACTATAGAATGAAGTCAGACAAAATAAAGGAATTTTATACTGAACGAGGAAGTCCTTTCATATATTCAACGACGTCAGTCAGAACCATCCTCTTCTTCCTCGGGGAAGGCTTGCTTTCTTGCTTCAGCTTCGATCTTTGCTGCCTCATCGACTTCAGAAGACAGATCGAAACCCCGAGCTTGTAGCTCCTCAAGGACGGAAAGTCGGGTCTGACACTTAGTATATTCGACCAAAACCTTCGATTGCTCCTGGGCTGGCTCGGCATCAGCTCTATATTGAGCTATCAAGTCATCGGCGTCGGCCTTGGATGTAGCAATCTCAGATCTCGCTGATTGCAGCTCATTCACCAGCACAACCCGGTCCTGGGTAAGTGACTCGACTTGGAGTTGGATAGATTCGGTGCTCTTGGTCTGAACTCTGATTTTTTCTTGCGCCTCCGAAACTTGCTCTTCTAAGGGAGCTAGGAGAGCCTGGAGGGCCTCTTTTTCCGAAGCTAGTGTTTCGGCCTTGGATTTCCATTCGTTGGCCTTGGCATTAGCCTCGCTCGCTGAAGACCGGAGTCGATCTAATCGATCGGTTTGCTGCCCCAACTGGTCGACTACTTTGTTGTGCTCTCTCCGTATAAAGTCCAGCTCGGATCGAAGGTTCGATATCTCGCCCTCGAGCCGCTGACGCCATGCTCTTTCTTGTATCATTTCTTCCCTTATTCGAAGGAAAGCCTCGTGATGAAACACCGAAGACTGCAAGGTGTACATAATGAAACAGTCAGTACCAATCTAAGGACAAGACAACAGGTGCCAAACATAACCGATGGGTTGGGCTTCGTTGAATAGCAGGCGCAGTCCACTGCGTCCATTGCGGCCTGATCCTCGTCGGTCACCAAACAACGAAGATAGCTAGCCACGCCGACAGGCGCAGCCAAAGCTCGAGCATCCTCTGGAATGGTGAACTTTATCACTCTCTTCCGATCAGGTTTGGAGCTCGGAGCGGGAAATCTGTCAACTAACTTGATACCAACAGACATCCCACTCATCTCGGCGGAGGGACTCCTTCTCGGCACTTCAAGTCCAAAGGTATCGGCCGATGGCACTCCATCGAAAAATTCTTCAAAGGCTTCAGCTGCTATCGGACCTTTATTCAGTGTGTGCGTTCTTGCAGCCTGGGCCTCATTCAAAGTTGCCTCCGAAAAAGAGGGGGAATCCATCATCTCCGGGAGGTCTGAGATCCCTTGTGTTGCCTCCCCTGTATTGGCACGTATCCCGGTCCTCGCCTCAAGATCCTCCGCTCGAGGTACGCAAGCCTCACCGATCGCTGGCTCGGGGACTGCCCGAGGAGGTTCGTTATTTAAAGTATTGGGGTTTCTATCCTTCTCGGAGTCGTCGCTTAGTTGGATGGCTGGGTTAGTGACTTTGGATTTGCGAGCCAGCATTTTCTTCCTGCTTTTCCTTTTCTCGAGCTCTGAAGGACCGGAGATCTCTTTTCTCTTTTTCTCTCCCCCCTTTTTCGAGACAGGAGAAGTTTCCCCACCGGTAAGTGCCGGCCTCAACTCAGCATCCTTCGAGAGACCTACGAAGAAGAGGGAAAAAATCAGTAATAACGTCGATCACTTGAAATGAGAAAGACAAATATTGTCGGGCTCACCATGATTTTTGGCCTCCCAAAGGCCTTTCGATATTTCCCGCCCGGCTCGCTCCGAGTAGGCCCTCTGAGCCACTACTCTCCGGACCCACTACTCCAAATGATGAATTGCGGCCGGCGTCTGGGAAACGGCTGCACCTTACAAAACATATCGGTTAGGCACCAAAAGGGAAACGGCAAATGGTTTTAAGTAGGGAAACGACGCTTACGTCTCAAGTTCCACTTTTCAGGGAATGGCATGTCTTCTGCGGGGATTAAGTCGGAGGTCCTTATTCGAACGAACCGGCTCATCCAACCCCGGTCCTTGTCTTCATCAATGCTCGAGAACGGAGCCTTGCTGGCCCGGCGAACAAGTTTTATTAGTCCCCCTCAAAACATTCGGGGACTGTATAGTTGGAGTAGATGGTCAACGGTGAAGGGGTGTCCTTCAACCTTGCTCACGAAGAAACGGAAAAGGTGAACTATCCGCCAAAGGGAGGGATGAACCTGGCCCAGAGTGACATTATACCTTTTACAAAAGGCGACGATTATGGGGTCCAAGGGTCCCAACGTAAAAGGATAGGTATATACACTCAGGTAACCTTCCACATAGGTGGTAATCGCCTCATTCGGGGAAGGGACTACCACATCATTGTTAGCCCATTTACACTTTGCTTTCACCCTATCAAGGATTTTGTGGGTGATCGAGCTAATGTACATGGAGACCGGTTCGCCCCGGCCAGGTACTGAAGAGGCTTTCTCGACTTTAAAGTCGGAGCCAATAAAGCACCCAACCAGTACGAAGGCTTTCAAGGGAGGCTCTGCGGAAGTTTCCCCAGCAGGAACTGGTTCAGCCTCTTCAACGGGCTGAGAAGATGAAGGTTGCTGCTTTTGTGGAACAGACTTTGATGTTTTTGCCATTGGAATTGAAGTGATGAGAGTAGAAGCAAAGGGCGATATATGAGAGAAATTTGGAGCGTGAATATGCAAAGAACAAAAGAGAGGAAAGGTTTGAACAATGTAAAATCTAGAAATTAAAGAATGGAGAAGCTATTTATACTTTCTCAAAAGCGGCGGTTCAGAACACGAGGAAGGGGAGCATTAAATGGCATTTGCAGAAGTTGCAAGGTTTGTCGCCAGCTAGGACATGCGAGGACTCTTTTTGTCAGCGGTCACGTGCGTCATCGTGCTGCCATCACCCATCAACGAGACGTTTTTAGGTTGTGAGATTTGACGTTTCGAACTTCGTGTCATGATAAGTATGCTGTTGCTTGGGCTGCTCTCGTAGGACGGTGGCTCATATCGTTTCTTGTCTCTATTCTCCAACAAACGAGGGGACTATCTGTATGGGGTCGGATACAATCGGGCACATAAGGAATATCGACCTTAGGTGCAAACCGAGGTCGGTGTATATTGGATCGAGGCCAGCGCTTCAAGGAGGACGGTTCGAGGTCGGACATCATTGGATCGGAGCCAAAGCATTCGAAAGGAGGCAGTCAAGACCGGTCTGGGTAAAAGTATCTTATGGTAAAAGTATCAGTTTCGCATAACGGAAAGGACGAAAATCCCGTGGTATACAGTTATCTCGGCAGGAATTACGGCGCCAATCATCAGAGACGTTAGACCAGTATTTTTAGGGATATTTTACCTTATAATCAAGTCTTTTACCTTAGATAGATTTCCTTTTTTCCCCTATAAAGCAGTACTTAGTTTCATTGTACAGAACACAATACACGATCAATAATACAGGCTACCACATTTTAGTTATCTCTTGTTTATGTTATTTATTCTTCACTGCTGCTCATTCCATCGCAAAAAGGTTATTCAACCTTAGTGGTTTGGTTACTCTCTTATTTATTTAAATCAATTTTTATTCATCGCTATTTATTTTATTGTATCAGACAAGTTCACGTATTCTTAACTCCGCGTACAAATTCAATTGTTACTCGTATTTGAGGGTAAACACTCACAATACTAATAGTTTTGTACTACAAAAAATGATAGGAATTAAACTACGGAGGCCATAAATTTTACTATAATTGGTTTATTTTTATATTAGTCAAATAAATATTCTGGATATGACGCAGTCTGATATGCAATTGTATTTATCAACGTCAAATGAAAAGTAAACGTACTCAAATTCATTTATCAAATTAATGAACTTGATATTCGGTCATAATTGGTTGGTTGATGATATTCCTTTGATGATTGAAGCCATGTTGTTTCCTTAAATCATGGTATGCGTAGAAAAAAGGAAGAGAGAGGTGTCTTTATTCTTTTGGTCTTCAGATTATATAGTAATAGAATAATAGTATCGTCAAACAAATACAGAACTAATCATCTTTACGTACGTAGCTTTCAGGAAAGTGGTCATATGTGCTCATGCATTCTCTCCACCGTCAAGCACAAAAGCAAGTTAATTATCCACAAGTTAATTTACATCTGGCTAAACGTACATATAATCGTCTTGTTTTAACCTGTTTGCGGGTACATGTTACGAGACTCACTGAGTATTGAAATATATATCTTAGCTCTATATATGTTTATTTTTGGCCTCTATATATGTGGTTTAATTCCGAGACACTGGATTTTGCCGAAGCAGCTAACAATTTTATAATCCATAACCGCAAATAAGGAATTTAGCAGAATGCTTCCAAATTAAGGATAGAATATATAGAACAGCAAAGCAAGAGAGTTGACCGTACAAAAGTAATTTAAACAACTGCCAACTAAACCGATCAATTAGAAGATACTCCACTACATATTAGTAAACGCCAATCATTAGGAAATCATACGACGTTAAACTCGGAATGGTTTTCAAGGCCTTGTAGTACGCTTGATTTCATTTGCATAGAAGAACGAAATTGTACATAAGTACGTCAGAAATGACGACATTAATAAAAAATTGTGATTATAGTAATACAACTGAAGACAGTCATCTAATTACTGGTGCTTTCTCACCATGATAATCCAGTTTATAATTACTTAGTCGATAGCCTATAAATCAACGTCTCAATATCTCAAAGCCCTGATCAATTCTTTTGCATTTAACTCCTTCCTCTATATCCCTAAGCAAAAAGTAAATAGGGACATGCATGGAATTGAACTTTATCTTAGGCCACATGTGGACTGGACATATCCAACCCTATACGAAAAATGCATGCATATGCTTGTGCATCTATATCTCGTGTCCGGTACAGTGACGGATCTAGAGTAAGATAGCTGATTTTCGGGAATCCAGTAGCTTTTGCTCAAATTTTATATTTATTTTAAATTATTCATTAAATATTTATAAATATTGACTGTGAATCCAGTTATTAACTTAAAATTATTGGAGAAACTCATAAACTTCAAATCCTAGATAATTAGCATCTGGTATGATATTTTAATTGTTAGTACCATTTCATGTGGGAGAGGACTCCTCTCCTTTACAATTCGATAATCAAAGTTGATAAGATAAAAAAAGAGTGTGCTTAACTATACATACGGGCACATACCTAATTAGGTATGTAAAAGGTATTCGAGCTTAATTAATTTATCTAATTCTGAAGGTGAACATTTGCATCCTATCCTATCCATGTTGAAGTTGGCTCTAGCTTCCTTTGAAAATGTGCAAGCTGGAAGCTGGATTGCAAATGTAGGAAAGTTTTTCAAACAGGATCTTCCACATAATTAAGGAGGAGCACAGTGCATGCTACAAGTATTATAATTTAAACGGTCTGAATTATCTTGATGCGCTTTAGTTGCTACTTAATTACTCACTGGCAGGCATGGAAATTCCAAACAGATTAAATTTAATGTTTCAACTTTCAACCCACTTCGACCAGAATCACATAGGAATAAACATGAGATCAATAGCCTCCTACAATTGAAAGTCAACAACGGATTAACTTTTAGCGATCACTTTTTAATTGAACGAATATGAATACGATCATTATCACTACTAGAAATCAGGAAAATAGAGACCAAAGATTAGCGACCAAAGTTGGTCTGCCACAAAAAGCGACCAATTTTGGTCGCCTAAATAGAAAAAAAAATTGAAAAAAAAACTTAAATTCATTAGCGACCAAAATAGGTCGCCCAGTGGTCGCCATTTTGTTCAACATTTTGACCGGCCTGGTCAAACAAAGCTGGTCAAAGAAAATTCAAAAATAGCGACCAACTTTGGTCGCCAATCTGGGCCCACGTTCAATTTTTGCGACCAAAGTTGGTCGCTTAGGTATGGGAAAATTTCTGGGGACATTTGCGACCGAAGTTGGTCGCTACTATTCAATATTAAATTTAACCAGAAATTAAATTGTACTATAAGCGACCAAAGTTGGTCGCTATTGTTGAATATTAAATTAAATAAGAAATTAAATTAGCGACCATCTTTGGTCGCTTTTCTAAAGGAATTTTATGGTGCAATAAGCGACCAAAATAGGTCGCTAATTTGTTAATATTTTACTAATATATTATATACATAACTTGATATATATAGAGTGTATTGTATAATAAACTACATAAATAAATATGTACATACATAATATAGTATATGTACATATATAAATATATAAAGACAGTATATATATATAAATATAGTAAATGTATAAATATAGTAAGTGTATATGTACATATATAAATATATAAAGACAGTATATATATATAAATATAGTAAATGTAT